>JAZKJV010000093.1:600000-771627 GCA_037367405.1 Ottelia alismoides | reverse complement strand
TAAATATGGGTTTGGGGGATCGCCCCACCCCCCCCCCAAAAGTGGGACCCGAATGGGTCCAAAAGGTTTACTGAGGCTACCCCCAAGGGGAGCCAGCTTGGCTACCCCCACCCTTTTTTTCATTTTTTAAGTTTTTCTGAAAATACCTGGAGGGATTGAGTCTACTAAATGCCATACTGTCATTCAAATTTCGTGAAAACGGACATTTTAACCAGTCCATCTAAAAAGGGTCAACTTCAACAATTCTGAGACCGTTAAAATTCGACAATCTTGATGGACGAGTTAAGAATGTATGTTCTACACAAAATTTGAATGAGAGTATGGTGTCATATAGTAATCTAAATCCCATGTGTGTTTTATAAAAAATAAGGGTAATGGTATTCTTTCAAAAAAACAAGGGTAATGGTAGCCATGTGGCTCCCCATGGAGGTAGCCCCATTAAACCCAAATATAAATCATAATAAGATGATAAACTACACTTAATAAGCCAATATCAAGTTGTTAATATAACATAACAGACTCCGATGGTAGTTCTAATTATTGTTGACCTAACATTGTCGAACTTGCCATAGATATATTCGGATTTGACGTAGCAATTTAGGAAGCTTATTTCAACTAATATAATTGATAACAATTACATAATATAACAATAATCTATGGAATTCTTCAATAAAATATCAAGATTGAAGTTTCAGTCTTCACATTTCTCAGCAAAAATAGTGAGTAAAGTACAAGATGCTTCTGAATTGGTGACGATAGTGAGCTAGCAAACATATTGCAAGCCATTAACACCCCAAAAAAAAACTCAAGGAAGCTTAAGGAGCTCTTTGTAGAACTAGAGAAGGCAAGGAGAGGGGAGAAAGTGTTCTATGTTGGATGTGGTATAAAATGGAATGGGGAGCCACTTAAATAGCGTGGAAATGGAATCAAATGGGGGGTATATGGAACCCATTTGACATAAAAAGGATCATGGAATCTGATGCAACCTAAGTGTTCAATAACCTAAATGATGAGTCGAGCAATGGAATTCTTGAAACAAAACGACGAATGAACAAGAAATGAGGCACGACAGGTCGAAATCAGCAACAATAATGGTCAAGTATTCGCGTATTAGCACCGATTGGGATCCACGACAATTAGGGCAAACAGATGAGTTACGAGGATTAGAAAATTTATCGCAATAATGCAGGACTAGGGGTCTCAACGATTCACCAAACCAAGTCAGCAATATAACAATCCACAAACTAAATTATGCGGTGGAATAAAATGGGAAAAATATCGCTCATACCACAACCGGCAAGGATCCGTAGATGGCGCTTCAGATCTGACCGTTGACCGCGGAGTGGTTAGGCTTGTTGGCGAGTTTGCAGATGCGAGGCAACAGCCGGGGAGGTTGCTGCGGCGGCAGGACGGCGTCAGGTCGCTTTGGAGCCGCTGGCGTCGCCGAGGTGAGGGAAATGGGGGAGCGGGCTGGTGCCGTGAGGAGGAGGCGGAGCGGGCTGACGGGAGGCCGCCGCGTTACAGGCGGCGCTGGGGAGGCGAGGACTGGCAGGGGGAAGGCAGGGCACTGTTGCAGGGAGGCGGAGATCGGCGGGCTCGCGCGCAGATGGCGCAGGGTGCCGGGGCGGAAGGCGGGAGTGCGGGCGATGCTGGGCAACCGTGAGAAGGGGGGGGGGGGGGAAGAACCAGGGGAAGAAAGAGGAGAGGGGGCGATGGGGAGAGAAGAGATCGGGGGAGAGAGGGTGCGGAGGGAGGGAGTGGCGCGATGGGGTAGAGGCGGCGGCGGCTGGCGTTGGGAGGGGGAGGATGGGGTTACGGGGGAGGGGGAAAGAAGAATCGGGGAGAGAGAGAACGGGCGGCGGGGTGAGAGAGAGAGAAAATCGAGAGGGGAGAGTTAGGGTTGGGGAAAAATAATCTCATTCAACTTAATTCCCATTACAAAAAAAAGGGGACCTTTTATAGAGGTCATTCCCCCTCAAACTAAGTAACAACTATTCCTAAAAACTAGGAAAAAGAAAATAAAAGAAAATAAAAAAAAGGGGATAACAAGGCCTTTTATAATGAGCCTTTTACATAGGGAATAAATAAACAAAATAAATACTAATTGACCAAATAAATGTCTACTAAAATTAAGTTGCTATCATGCTGCATCAACTCCCCCCTGCTGAAAAGAATCTCGCTCCGTCGAGATGGTGTCGTGGAAGTTCTGAAGTATATCGGGGCGGAGTTGTTGGAGTTCATCTTCGTCGATCCAGGTGCAATCGGTAAGAGGCCGTCCCTTCCATTTGACTAGATATCGTCGGAAGAGACCACGTCTAGTCGTCATATCTCGGATATCTGCAATATCTTCAATCTGATCGGCATCGGTGGCGGTTGGCGGGTGGCGCATGTCATCATCAGGAACTGCTGGAGTAGTGGCATCCGTCTGTTCATCTCCATGATATAAGAAAAGATCTGATACGTTGAATACTGGTGATGTCTGGACGTCCGGCGGCAGGTCTAGTAAATAAGCATTGGTCCCAATCCTCTTGAGGACTCGGAATGGACCAATCTTTCGTTCGCTCAATTTTTGGTGGACTCTCAAAGGAAATCTCTCTTTTTTCAGGTGGACCATCACTAACTCTCCAACTCTGAACTCGCTCTCTCTTCGGTGTAGGTTGGCTTGGGTCTGGTATTTCTGGGTCATAGATTGGAGTTTGGCTCGAATTTCAGTATGGATGTGGGTTAGATGTTCGACCAGATCCTCAGCAGTTGCACTACTTCTTCCTTGCACGGTTGTGGGTTTTAGGTCAAGGAATTGAGTAAGTGGAAAGCCGTACACACTCTCAAAGGGGATTTTCCGGTGGACCTACTAGTGGAACTGTTATATGCGAATTCAGCTTGGGGAAGAATTAGATCCCACTTGGACGGAGAGTCCCCTGCAAGACATCGCAACAAATTTCCTAATGACCTGTTAACTACCTCAGTTTGCCCATCTGTTTGTGGATGATAAGCGGTGCTATACTGCAAACGAGTACCAAGACGGGACCAAAGAGTGCGCCAAAAATGACTCAAAAACCGAGTATCGCGATCCGAGGTAAAAGAACGAGGGACACCATGCAAACGGACGACATCACGAAAAAACAAATCGGCGACATGCGATGCATCTGAGGTTTTCCTACATGCAATGAAATGGGCCATTTTGGAAAATCGATCCACCACCACAAAAATAGAGTCAACTTTTCGCACAGTGAGGGGTAATCCTAGCACAAAATCCATGGTGATGTCTTCCCAGGGTCGCAGAGGAATGGGCAGGGGTGTGTATAGTCCAGTGTTCTGTCGGTGGCCTTTGAATCTTTGACATGTCTGGCATTTCTGTACAAATTTCGTCACATCCTTGCGCAGTTGCGGCCAATAAAAACGCTCTTGGAGTAGAGCCAAAAGTTTTGTCTCGTCCAAAATGTCCAGCTAAACCTCCGTTGTGTAGTTCTGAAATTAAGCTCTCACGAAGGGACGTGGCAGGAATGCACAGTTGGTGGCCTTTGAATAGGAAACCCTCATGAAGAACAAAAGTGGTTGTTGGGTCCTGCCCGGTACCAACACAGTCGGCATGAATTTGACCGAAGTCAGGGTCAGTAGGATAGAGGTCTTTGAGGGTTTCAAATCCGGTCGTGCTGACGGTCATTGTGGTCAGGGCATGCGCTCGCCGGCTCAACGCGTCGGCCACGCGGTTCAGGGTTCCAGCTTTGTGTTTGAGGTGGAAGGTGTATTCTTGGAGGAAATTAACCCACTTGGCATGACGCTTATTAAGAGTTTTCTGGGAATTCAAATATCTCAGGGCTTCATGATCAGAGTTAAGGATGAATTCTCGCTGGATCAGGTAATGTCTCCAATGTTTGAGGGCTTGGACCACAGCATAAAATTCAACGTCATAAGTGGAGTACCGTGATCTGGCATCGTTCAATTTCTCGCTGTAGAAGGCGACAGGTCGTCCTTCTTGGCTTAGGACAGCGCCAATCCCGACATGTGAGGCGTCGCAATCGACCACAAAAATCTTGGTGAAGTCGGGGAGGGCTAAAACAGGAGCATGCGTCAATTGATGTTTCAGATTTTGAAAGCTCGTTTCTGCTTCACGAGTCCAGGTGGGAGCGCCTTTCCGCGTGCAGTCTACCAACGGAGCTGCACAAGTGCTGAAGTTCCGTATGAAACGTCGGTAGAAAGAAGCTAATCCCAGAAAGCTGCGAATTTCCGTGAGTGTTTTGGGTACAGGCCAGCTTTGAATGGCCTGGATTTTGGAGGGATCAACCTTAAGTCCATCAGTGGTGACAATGTATCCTAGGAAGAGGACCGTGTCAGACATGAAGGAGCATTTTTTTAGGTGGACGTACAGTTTTTGGCCTCTCAGGGTTTCGAAGACTTGTCGCAAGTGAGATAGGTGGTCTTCTTTGGTCAAACTGTAGATCAGGATATCGTCGAAGTACACGACCACAAACTTGCCAATAAAGGGTCGTAAAACATGATTCATTGTCCGCATGAAGGTGCTTGGGGCATTAGACAAGCCGAAGGGCATGACTGTCCATTCATACAGGCCCTCTTTGGTTTTGAAAGCTGTCTTCCATTCATCACCAGGTCGTAGGCGAATCTGGTGGTATCCACTGCGGAGATCCATCTTGGAGAACAATTTGGCACCCGATAACATATCAAGCATATCATCAAGGCGTGGGATGGGAAAACGATATTTGATCGTTATCTTGTTGATAGCTCGACTGTCCACGCACATTCTCCATGTGCCGTCTTTCTTCGGGGTAAGTAGAGCAAGAACCGCCACGGGGCTCATACTCTCTCGAACGTATCCACGTCGCAACAAATCGGTAACCTGCCGGTTCATCTCTTCATGCTCGCTTGGGCTCATTCGGTAATGGGGTAAGTGAGGCAGACTGGCTCCAGGGACTAGATCAATGTGATGTTGAATGTCTCGCAACGGGGGCAGTCCTTCGGGCAATTCTTCAGGCAGGATGTCAGCGAACTCTCGGATTATGGGCTTAATCTCAGGCGGGACCTCAGGTGTAGTGGTCTCTTGGTTGTCCACTTCACGTCCCATTAACGCATAGATGGTGGAGCTCTCTTGAATTTCACGTTGGAACGTTTGGGCTTCCATCAACAATACGAAGCCCGTGGTCGCAGTCTTTGTCGGTGGGGTCTTGTTACTGGTTTGGTTGGTCGCAGCTCGAAGTGTAGCCACTTGGCGAGGGCTAAGGGCGTCACGTTGCGGTCTGAGGGTTACACGAACCTTGTCTATGAGAAAGGTGTACGTGTTCGGTTTTCCTCGGTGTTCGGTGTCTCGATCGAATTGCCACGGTCTCCCTAGAAGTATGTGACAGACATCCATAGGGGCTACATGGCACCACACCTCGTCCTTATATGTGGGACCAATGGAGAAGCTAACGAGGCTTTGACGGTGGATCGGGATTTGGGTACCACCTCGAAACCATGCCACGCTGTACGGTTTCTCGAGTGGCTGTGTTGGCAGAGCCAACTTATCTACCATTTCTTGTGAAACGAAGTTCTCAACGCTTCCTCCGTCAATGATTAGTGAACAGCGTCGTCCCCCGGAGGTGCAGGTGGTTCGGAAGATGCTGCGTCGTAGCCAGCTATCAGCCTCGTGGACAGCAGGGGTGAGCAGAATGCTTGTGGGTGCGCTGTCGGGGGCGATAAAGTTGTCGTGTTCGATACTAGGAACGGACCGGATTCGTCTCCCTCCACTCCTAGAGGTTCATAGTCATCGGTTCCCATGGTGTCAGCAGTCAATGCGGTCGGATCATCTTCAGGAAACCCCTGTTGGTCAGGGTCGGGGTATTCAGGATCATCGACGGTGCATAAATGGGCGGGTTTAACTTTAGGGTTTGGGCATTCTGCGGCGCGGTGCCCTTTCTGAAGGCATCTGAAACAAGTATCGGGTCCTACTGTAGGACGAGCCCCGAGAATTCCTGACCCAGCATAAACTGGTCGGGGTTGTGAACTTGTGTTTCCAGTAGTAGTGCGGGATATAGGGTTCCCCGATTTGATGATTGACTGTGCGCCCACTTTAGTTTGTCCGGTGGAGATGGTTGGTGCAGAGGGTGTGGCAGCAGAGGTAGTGGTGATCGCCGTGCGCCGTGTGAGGTTCCGGGATAATTTCGCTTCAGCCCTTTCAGCTCTATCATGGGCAGCGTCCACTGTTCGACAGTCACACATGTACAATTCATCTTGGATGTTGGTTCGTAATCCATGTGTGTATCGGGCCACCAGTTGGGAATCGCTTTCTTTCAAGTTGTTCCGAGCTATCAGAACTTGGAACTCTTCAGTGTAGTCCCGAACAGTGTGTGTTCCCTGACGGAGGTTTTGTAGGCGATTGTATAAGTTCTGTCGATACTCCTCCGGAAGAAACTTATCCCAAAGTTTCTGTTGCATCCGTGTCCAAGAACGAATGCGTTCTTTTCCCTGACGATGGCGTTCCTCCTGTAGATGTTTCCACCACAGTAAGGCAAATCCTTTCAGCTTTAACGTGGTAAATTGTACTCTCCGTTCGCTCGGCAGTTCCTTCCAAATAAAGAAATGTTCTAACTGATCCATCCAATCAAGGAAGACGTCCGGATCGCGTCGTCCATCAAAATCAGCAACGTCAATCCTTATTCCCCGGTCCCAATTAGGATCTTGATTTTGATTGTGTGGTCTCCCTCGCAACTCATGCTCTCTCCTTCGATTACGTTCGTCAGGTCGACGCCTACGAGGTATTCGGTTCTCACTCTCCTCGCCACCTGAAGATGGCGGCGACTCCAGGGGTAGGGATGGCTCATTGTTAACATCGCTTTCAGAGCTAGGGTCAAAGACAATCGCGTCACGTTCATGATGCCGAGGATTACGAGGGTTATGATGTCGCCCACTTGACGTGGAAGAGCGGCTAGTGTCCCTTCTACCCTGTTCCCTTCTGTACTCCCTATCCATTCGGTCAAAATTCAAGACTTCCAATTGTTGGGTGTTGTTGGCTACCGTCCTCTCTATATTTTCTAGACGAGTGTTGGTGCGACGGATTTCCTCACCCAAGTTTGCCATCATGGCTTCCAACCGCGCCATGGGATCGGGATGGCGAGCCATAGAGGTTTGGTTCTCACGGATCGAGGGACTCACAAGTGCAAGATGAACCTCTTCTTTTTTTTTTTTCTTGTGGTGGTTGTGTGTTTTTTTATGCAATGAATAAATGACGTGCAAGTGAGGTGCAAGATCGTGTGGCTCTGATACCAAATTGATGCAACCTAAGTGTTCAATAACCTAAATGATGAGTCGAGCAATGGAATTCTTGAAACAAAACGACGAATGAACAAGAAATGAGGCACGACAGGCCGAAATCAGCAACAATAATGGTCAAGTATTCGCGTATTAGCACCGATTGGGATCCACGACAATTAGGGCAAACAGATGAGTTACGAGGATTAGAAAATTTATCGCAATAATGCAGGACTAGGGGTCTCAACGATTCACCAAACCAAGTCAGCAATATAACAATCCACAAACTAAATTATGCGGTGGAATAAAATGGGAAAAATATCGCTCATACCACAACCGGCAAGGATCCGTAGATGGCGCTTCAGATCTGACCGTTGACCGCGGAGTGGTTAGGCTTGTTGGCGAGTTTGCAGATGCGAGGCAACAGCCGGGGAGGTTGCTGCGACGGCAGGACGGCGTCAGGTCGCTTTGGAGCCGCTGGCGTCGCCGAGGTGAGGGAAATGGGGAGCGGGCTGGTGCCGTGAGGAGGAGGCGGAGCGGGCTGACGGGAGGCCGCCGCGTTACAGGCGGCGCTGGGGAGGCGAGGACTGGCAGGGGGAAGGCAGGGCACTGTTGCAGGGAGGCGGAGATCGGCGGGCTCGCGCGCAGATGGCGCAGGGTGCCGGGGCGGAAGGCGGGAGTGCGGGCGATGCTGGGCAACCGTGAGAAGGGGGGGGGGGGGGGGGGGGGGGGGAAGAACCAGGGGAAGAAAGAGGAGAGGGGGCGATGGGGAGAGAAGAGATCGGGGGAGAGAGGGTGCGGAGGGGAGGGAGTGGCGCGATGGGGTAGAGGCGGCGGCGGCTGGCGTTGGGAGGGGGAGGATGGGGTTATGGGGGAGGGGAAAGAAGAATCGGGGAGAGAGAGAACGGGCGGTGGGGTGAGAGAGAGAGAAAATCGAGAGGGGAGAGTTAGGGTTGGGGAAAAATAATCTCATTCAACTTAATTCCCATTACAAAAAAAAGGGGACCTTTTATAGAGGTCATTCCCCCTCAAACTAAGTAACAACTATTCCTAAAAACTAGGAAAAAGAAAATAAAAGAAAATAAAAAAAAGGGATAACAAGGCCTTTTATAATGAGCCTTTTACATAGGGAATAAATAAACAAAATAAATACTAATTGACCAAATAAATGTCTACTAAAATTAAGTTGCTATCATGCTGCATCAACTCCCCCCTGCTGAAAAGAATCTCGCTCCGTCGAGATGGTGTCGTGGAAGTTCTGAAGTATATCGGGGCGGAGTTGTTGGAGTTCGTCTTCGTCGATCCAGGTGCAATCGGTAAGAGGCCGTCCCTTCCATTTGACTAGATATCGTCGGAAGAGACCACGTCTAGTCGTCATATCTCGGATATCTGCAATATCTTCAATTTGATCGGCATCGGTGGCGGTTGGCGGGTGGCGCATGTCATCATCAGGAACTGCTGGAGTAGTGGCATCCGTCTGTTCATCTCCATGATATAAGAAAAGATCTGATACGTTGAATACTGGTGATGTCTGGACGTCCGGCGGCAGGTCTAGTAAATAAGCATTGGTCCCAATCCTCTTGAGGACTCGGAATGGACCAATCTTTCGTTCGCTCAATTTTTGGTGGACTCTCAAAGGAAATCTCTCTTTTTTCAGGTGGACCATCACTAACTCTCCAACTCTGAACTCGCTCTCTCTTCGGTGTAGGTTGGCTTGGGTCTGGTATTTCTGGGTCATAGATTGGAGTTTGGCTCGAATTTCAGTATGGATGTGGGTTAGATGTTCGACCAGATCCTCAGCAGTTGCACTACTTCTTCCTTGCACGGTTGTGGGTTTTAGGTCAAGGAATTGAGTAAGTGGAAAGCCGTACACACTCTCAAAAGGGGATTTTCCGGTGGACCTACTAGTGGAACTGTTATATGCGAATTCAGCTTGGGGAAGAATTAGATCCCACTTGGACGGAGAGTCCCCTGCAAGACATCGCAACAAATTTCCTAATGACCTGTTAACTACCTCAGTTTGCCCATCTGTTTGTGGATGATAAGCGGTGCTATACTGCAAACGAGTACCAAGACGGGACCAAAGAGTGCGCCAAAAATGACTCAAAAACCGAGTATCGCGATCCGAGGTAAAAGAACGAGGGACACCATGCAAACGGACGACATCACGAAAAAACAAATCGGCGACATGCGATGCATCTGAGGTTTTCCTACATGCAATGAAATGGGCCATTTTGGAAAATCGATCCACCACCACAAAAATAGAGTCAACTTTTCGCACAGTGAGGGGTAATCCTAGCACAAAATCCATGGTGATGTCTTCCCAGGGTCGCAGAGGAATGGGCAGGGGTGTGTATAGTCCAGTGTTCTGTCGGTGGCCTTTGAATCTTTGACATGTCTGGCATTTCTGTACAAATTTCGTCACATCCTTGCGCAGTTGCGGCCAATAAAAACGCTCTTGGAGTAGAGCCAAAGTTTTGTCTCGTCCAAAATGTCCAGCTAAACCTCCGTTGTGTAGTTCTGAAATTAAGCTCTCACGAAGGGACGTGGCAGGAATGCACAGTTGGTGGCCTTTGAATAGGAAACCCTCATGAAGAACAAAAGTGGTTGTTGGGTCCTGCCCGGTACCAACACAGTCGGCATGAATTTGACCGAAGTCAGGGTCAGTAGGATAGAGGTCTTTGAGGGTTTCAAATCCGGTCGTGCTGACGGTCATTGTGGTCAGGGCATGCGCTCGCCGGCTCAACGCGTCGGCCACGCGGTTCAGGGTTCCAGCTTTGTGTTTGAGGTGGAAGGTGTATTCTTGGAGGAAATTAACCCACTTGGCATGACGCTTATTAAGAGTTTTCTGGGAATTCAAATATCTCAGGGCTTCATGATCAGAGTTAAGGATGAATTCTCGCTGGATCAGGTAATGTCTCCAATGTTTGAGGGCTTGGACCACAGCATAAAATTCAACGTCATAAGTGGAGTACCGTGATCTGGCATCGTTCAATTTCTCGCTGTAGAAGGCGACAGGTCGTCCTTTTTGGCTTAGGACAGCGCCAATCCCGACATGTGAGGCGTCGCAATCGACCACAAAAATCTTGGTGAAGTCGGGGAGGGCTAAAACAGGAGCATGCGTCAATTGATGTTTCAGATTTTGAAAGCTCGTTTCTGCTTCACGAGTCCAGGTGGGAGCGCCTTTCCGCGTGCAGTCTACCAACGGAGCTGCACAAGTGCTGAAGTTCCGTATGAAACGTCGGTAGAAAGAAGCTAATCCCAGAAAGCTGCGAATTTCCGTGAGTGTTTTGGGTACGGGCCAGCTTTGAATGGCCTGGATTTTGGAGGGATCAACCTTAAGTCCATCAGTGGTGACAATGTATCCTAGGAAGAGGACCGTGTCAGACATGAAGGAGCATTTTTTTAGGTGGACGTACAGTTTTTGGTCTCTCAGGGTTTCGAAGACTTGTCGCAAGTGAGATAGGTGGTCTTCTTTGGTCAAACTGTAGATCAGGATATCGTCGAAGTACACGACCACAAACTTGCCAATAAAGGGTCGTAAAACATGATTCATTGTCCGCATGAAGGTGCTTGGGGCATTAGACAAGCCGAAGGGCATGACTGTCCATTCATACAGGCCCTCTTTGGTTTTGAAAGCTGTCTTCCATTCATCACCAGGTCGTAGGCGAATCTGGTGGTATCCACTGCGGAGATCCATCTTGGAGAACAATTTGGCACCCGATAACATATCAAGCATATCATCAAGGCGTGGGATGGGAAAACGATATTTGATCGTTATCTTGTTGATAGCTCGACTGTCCACGCACATTCTCCATGTGTCGTCTTTCTTCGGGGTAAGTAGAGCAAGAACCGCCACGGGGCTCATACTCTCTCGAACGTATCCACGTCGCAACAGATCGGTAACCTGCCGGTTCATCTCTTCATGCTCGCTTGGGCTCATTCGGTAATGGGGTAAGTGAGGCAGACTGGCTCCAGGGACTAGATCAATGTGATGTTGAATGTCTCGCAACGGGGGCAGTCCTTCGGGCAATTCTTCAGGCAGGATGTCAGCGAACTCTCGGATTATGGGCTTAATCTCAGGCGGGACCTCAGGTGTAGTGGTCTCTTGGTTGTCCACTTCACGTCCCATTAACGCATAGATGGTGGAGCTCTCTTGAATTTCACGTTGGAACGTTTGGGCTTCCATCAACAATACGAAGCCCGTGGTCGCAGTCTTTGTCGGTGGGGTCTTGTTACTGGTTTGGTTGGTCGCAGCTCGAAGTGTAGCCACTTGGCGAGGGCTAAGGGCGTCACGTTGCGGTCTGAGGGTTACACGAACCTTGTCTATGAGAAAGGTGTACGTGTTCGGTTTTCCTCGGTGTTCGGTGTCTCGATCGAATTGCCACGGTCTCCCTAGAAGTATGTGACAGACATCCATAGGGGCTACATGGCACCACACCTCGTCCTTATATGTGGGACCAATGGAGAAGCTAACGAGGCTTTGACGGTGGATCGGGATTTGGGTACCACCTCGAAACCATGCCACGCTGTACGGTTTCTCGAGTGGCTGTGTTGGCAGAGCCAACTTATCTACCATTTCTTGTGAAACGAAGTTCTCAACGCTTCCTCCGTCAATGATTAGTGAACAGCGTCGTCCCCCGGAGGTGCAGGTGGTTCGGAAGATGCTGCGTCGTAGCCAGCTATCAGCCTCGTGGACAGCAGGGGTGAGCAGAATGCTTGTGGGTGCGCTGTCGGGGGCGATAAAGTTGTCGTGTTCGATTACTAGGAACGGACCGGATTCGTCTCCCTCCACTCCTAGAGGTTCATAGTCATCGGTTCCCATGGTGTCAGCAGTCAATGCGGTCGGATCATCTTCAGGAAACCCCTGTTGGTCAGGGTCGGGGTATTCAGGATCATCGACGGTGCATAAATGGGCGGGTTTAACTTTAGGGTTTGGGCATTCTGCGGCGCGGTGCCCTTTCTGAAGGCATCTGAAACAAGTATCGGGTCCTACTGTAGGACGAGCCCCGAGAATTCCTGACCCAGCATAAACTGGTCGGGGTTGTGAACTTGTGTTTCCAGTAGTAGTGCGGGATATAGGGTTCCCCGATTTGATGATTGACTGTGCGCCCACTTTAGTTTGTCCGGTGGAGATGGTTGGTGCAGAGGGTGTGGCAGCAGAGGTAGTGGTGATCGCCGTGCGCCGTGTGAGGTTCCGGGATAATTTCGCTTCAGCCCTTTCAGCTCTATCATGGGCAGCGTCCACTGTTCGACAGTCACACATGTACAATTCATCTTGGATGTTGGTTCGTAATCCATGTGTGTATCGGGCCACCAGTTGGGAATCGCTTTCTTTCAAGTTGTTCCGAGCTATCAGAACTTGGAACTCTTCAGTGTAGTCCCGAACAGTGCGTGTTCCCTGACGGAGGTTTTGTAGGCGATTGTATAAGTTCTGTCGATACTCCTCCGGAAGAAACTTATCCCGAAGTTTCTGTTGCATCCGTGTCCAAGAACGAATGCGTTCTTTTCCCTGACGATGGCGTCCCTCTTGTAGATGTTTCCACCACAGTAAGGTAAATCCTTTCAGCTTTAACGTGGTAAATTGTACTCTCCGTTCGCTCGGCAGTTCCTTCCAAATAAAGAAATGTTCTAACTGATCCATCCAATCAAGGAAGACGTCCGGATCGCGTCGTCCATCAAAATCAGCAACGTCAATCCTTATTCCCCGGTCCCAATTAGGATCTTGATTTTGATTGTGTGGTCTCCCTCGCAACTCATGCTCTCTCCTTCGATTACGTTCGTCAGGTCGACGCCTACGAGGTATTCGGTTCTCACTCTCCTCGCCACCTGAAGATGGCGGCGACTCCAGGGGTAGGGATGGCTCATTGTTAACATCGCTTTCAGAGCTAGGGTCAAAGACAATCGCGTCACGTTCATGATGCCGAGGATTACGAGGGTTATGATGTCGCCCACTTGACGTGGAAGAGCGGCTAGTGTCCCTTCTACCCTGTTCCCTTCTGTACTCCCTATCCATTCGGTCAAAATTCAAGACTTCCAATTGTTGGGTGTTGTTGGCTACCGTCCTCTCTATATTTTCTAGACGAGTGTTGGTGCGACGGATTTCCTCACCCAAGTTTGCCATCATGGCTTCCAACCGCGCCATGGGATCGGGATGGCGAGCCATAGAGGTTTGGTTCTCACGGATCGAGGGACTCACAAGTGCAAGATGAACCTCTTCTTTTTTTTTCTTTTTTTTTTCTTGTGGTGGTTGTGTGTTTTTTTTATGCAATGAATAAATGACGTGCAAGTGAGGTGCAAGATCGTGTGGCTCTGATACCAAATTGATGCAACCTAAGTGTTCAATAACCTAAATGATGAGTCGAGCAATGGAATTCTTGAAACAAAACGACGAATGAACAAGAAATGAGGCACGACAGGCCGAAATCAGCAACAATAATGGTCAAGTATTCGCGTATTAGCACCGATTGGGATCCACGACAATTAGGGCAAACAGATGAGTTACGAGGATTAGAAAATTTATCGCAATAATGCAGGACTAGGGGTCTCAACGATTCACCAAACCAAGTCAGCAATATAACAATCCACAAACTAAATTATGCGGTGGAATAAAATGGGAAAAATATCGCTCATACCACAACCGGCAAGGATCCGTAGATGGCGCTTCAGATCTGACCGTTGACCGCGGAGTGGTTAGGCTTGTTGGCGAGTTTGCAGATGCGAGGCAACAGCCGGGGAGGTTGCTGCGGCGGCAGGACGGCGTCAGGTCGCTTTGGAGCCGCTGGCGTCGCCGAGGTGAGGGAAATGGGGGAGCGGGCTGGTGCCGTGAGGAGGAGGCGGAGCGGGCTGACGGGAGGCCGCCGCGTTACAGGCGGCGCTGGGGAGGCGAGGACTGGCAGGGGGAAGGCAGGGCACTGTTGCAGGGAGGCGGAGATCGGCGGGCTCGCGCGCAGATGGCGCAGGGTGCCGGGGCGGAAGGCGGGAGTGCGGGCGATGCTGGGCAACCGTGAGAAGGGGGGGGAAAGAACCAGGGGAAGAAAGAGGAGAGGGGGCAATGGGGAGAGAAGAGATCGGGGGAGAGAGGGTGCGGAGGGGAGGGAGTGGCGCGATGGGGTAGAGGCGGCGGCGGCTGGCGTTGGGAGGGGGAGGATGGGGTTACGGGGGAGGGGGAAAGAAGAATCGGGGAGAGAGAGAACGGGCGGCGGGGTGAGAGAGAGAGAAAATCGAGAGGGGAGAGTTAGGGTTGGGGAAAAATAATCTCATTCAACTTAATTCCCATTACAAAAAAAAGGGGACCTTTTATAGAGGTCATTCCCCCTCAAACTAAGTAACAACTATTCCTAAAAACTAGGAAAAAGAAAATAAAAGAAAATAAAAAAAAGGGATAACAAGGCCTTTTATAATGAGCCTTTTACATAGGGAATAAATAAACAAAATAAATATTAATTGACCAAATAAATGTCTACTAAAATTAAGTTGCTATCATGCTGCATCAGAATCTCCATGTCGATAGCATGTCATCGACAATATGTCACCCAACTACCTACTCAATAAACTTCCTATCGTAGTTCTCTTCTCGAGCTCCCCTAGAAGCTCAAAACGTTCTATGTGAGAACCTTCTTTAAAGAACCATTTATGACCCTATAAAGTGAACAAAAACCAGTCCTTGAGACACCACCTGACGATAGGCACGTGGTTATAATTCTACTCTTTTCTCACCAATGCCCCACCTTCCTTCCTCTCTTCTGTCAAAATAACCCCAATCAGGATCCACTTGCCTTATCCTCCAACTCTAGGCTCTCCCAAACAAGATCCATTAGCAGTCGGCATTTTCTTGAGAACATGAATATTAAAGGTCACGCCCCCTCATCCTCAACCACATCATCTATACTTCTCTCTTGGAAGAGCAATTTCGACCATACCTCCAGCATCTCTCCCTCGTGCTTTGCAGCCCATGTCCTCTTTTTTGCCAAACAGAGGAAGCTCGTTGTGTTGCAAATTCCTCAAACCCAACAGTAAATCCTAGAGATTGTTGCCAAAATACGTCTTGAATCACCAGGGGCAGATGATCAGCCTAAACTGGCAAACACGATTGGACTGCTCTTGCCTCCTCTATAACATGTAGCCAGTTGCCACCATACCCCCTGGACCACACAATTAACATGTTGGTGTCCCAACTTCCCATACCAAAAGCACTCCATTGGGCCACAACAAAAGCTAGCTCAGTGCCTATCCTCTCCACAATTAAAGCATGAACCATTTAGTGTTGCCCGACCATTCTGCGCAACATTCTTTGAAGCTGCACCTGAGATGGGCAACCCAAAAGGCATTTTCTTCTTTAACAAACCTCCCACTTCCTGGACTTCCCCTTCTCAAAGTGGATCCCTAAATGTGCATATCAACCTCCACCGCCAATTTTCACTTATACCCCTGCTCTCCATCAACATCCCCCTTGCCATCGCTCTTGCTTAGCGCGGTGTTTTTTCCAGCACCATACACTTTTGGCATAGTAAATATTGACCTTGTTTGGACTCAAAAAAATGGCACTGTCCCGATGGTATTTATTTGATAAGATATATTAAAAGAAACCCCATCATATTTCACAAATAATAACTCATATCAACATTTTATATTTAAAGAATCCAGTGCAGTGATAGTCAATTTGTTATCTATCATTTACTCTATTAAATTTTTATTTTCAGAACGAGACATCGATACAAAGAAGAAAGGAACTACAGATTACTTGACTCACAGGTGATCCTTCATCAACATCAGTATTGTTTTTACCCATGCTGCACAAAGTCGGACTTACGAGTAAAGAAAATCATCGGTACTATTAAAAGATGACACCACTTCTAAGATAAAATATTTAATTTGAGATGCAAATAAGATGAGAGTCCGTTCTTCAACATGGTGAACATATAAGTGATAAGCAGCAAAAGTACCTTTGGCGGCTTGAATGGATAATCTGGAGGAAAGTGGATAGTGACAAGAAATACTCCTCCCGCATATGGACTTTCGGGAGGACCCATGATGGTTGCTTGCCAATGAAACATGTCCTCTGCCACAGGGCCTACAGGTCACCAGCACGTGCAGACGTCAATATATAACATAATCAGATGTTAATATTTTTTTAGGAGAAAGAGGGTGTCGTCTCAAGATTGGAACCCACCGTAAATTTATTTAATCAAAAAAAGATATCGAGTACAGATATGCTACAAGCCTACAACATAGCCAAGATAGAAAAATAAAGCTACAAGTTTTGCCACAAAAACATCAGTGCCCTATAATGTCCCAACAGCCTGTCACAGAGAAACGGACTTCCCTGAAAGATTTTCTTATTTCTAGCACACCAAATGGCCCAAAGTAGGGCAAAAGGACTAGTTGCGTTCTCCTGAGAACTACCACAAGCCGCTCTGACAAAACTCCAGTACGACGTGCAGTCTACCGAGTGAAGCCAAGGCACATCTGCCTGCTCCCAAACCCGACCAAGGTAGAGCAGCTAAAAAAGAGATGCTCCAAATCCTGATGCTCAATGCCACATGTATCGCAAACGGTCTCTGCGGCACCCAGCAGCCTTGTCCTTTTGAAAGCAACCATCCGCATCTCACCAACCACAAGAAGACCTTGATCCACATCAGAACCCTGCTAGTTCAAATAATCATGTAGTCCCAAGTGACATCCTCCTGAAGTGCCCCATGCATCCTGCCGAAATATCGATAAGCCTTCTTAACTATAAATCTTCCCTCCTTCCAAGCAAAATGGTCCATTGCCCCACTAGAGTCATCAACCTCCGTCAGGTCCCTCAAGAAGGCCACGACCTCATCGCACCTTCGGTCCGACAGAGCAGCAGTTAAGGTAGGGAACCAAGATCCCGCCGACCAAAGCTGATGAACCAAAGCGTTCTTGTCTCCCGCAATGGCAAAGAGATGTGGGTATCTCTTTCTAAGAGGACACATCCCCAGCCAATCTTCCTTCCAGAAACTAAAACTGTGTCTATCGCCCATCACTGCTCCCACGAGATCACCCAACTCCGGTAACACGCTAGACAATCCCCTTCAAAGCGACGACGGCCACCTACACACCTCTGCTCTCCACGAACCAGCGACCCCATAGATGCCCCGCATCACATTGCTGACCAGGTCCTCTGATTTCCCCCGTATTCAAAGGGCCCACTTCGCCAGCAGGGCCTTATTCATGAGCTCCAAACTGTGGACTCACAGGCCTCCCTCCTCTTCGAAAGGATCACTGTGTCGCATCCCACCAGGTGTAACCCCACCCTCTTGCCTTTCGTCCGACCAAAAGAAACGCTTCATCATCCCTTCCAGTCTCTTCTGCACACCCACAAGCATCAACGGCGTGAAGAAGAAGAAAATCGGGACAGCAAATAGAGCGTTCTTGAGGAGGACCAGCTTTCCCCTCTTGGAGAGTGTTCTTACTTTCCAACCCCACCACCTTACCCTCCACCCTGTCAATAACAACCTTCCAATCTGCCACCCGCAACCGTCCATCTACCAAAGGGAGCTCCAAATAAGTGGTCATAAAGGATCCTTCCGGACAACGTAAAATACGGCAAAGAAGCTGAGCCTCATCTAGTATGACGCCAAACGGGATGACATTGGACTTTTCTCTATTCAACTTCAGGCCAAAGACCTTCCCAAATATATCCATAATGCATGAAGTATGTCTCGCACGCTTCGGGTCCCCGTCAATAAACAGCACTGTATCGTCAGCGTATTGCAAAATGGGGATGGAAGTGCCCTCTCTCATGTACCCATCACAGAAACCATCAGCTATTGCTAGTCTCATCATCACTGCCAGTTCATTTGCTACAATCACAAAAAGAAGCGATGCAAGCGGGCACCCCTACCGCACCCCCCGTTGGGGCTGGAAAAAACCCCTCTCTGATCCGACAATCACAAGCACCGAATACGACGTCGTTGTGATGCACCTCTTAACCAACCAATCCATATGTCTGGGAAACCTCCCTTCTGCAGTGATCGCAAAAGGAAACGTCAATCAACACAGTCATAGGCTTTAGAGAAATCCACCTTCCAAACCACTTCCTTATGTTTCTCCCTCCTCCAATCCAGCACCACCTCCGATGCCAGGACCCAAGAGTCCGCCATCTGCATGTCGGGTACAAAAGTTGTCTGCTCATGCGAGATGATGTCCCCCGGGACACACCGTAAGCAGTTTGCCAGAACATTCACCACAAGAAGGTAGATCGTATTGGACAACGCAATAGGCCTGAAATCCTCCACACGACCCCCCCCCCCCTCGCTTTGGTAGCAGAAACAAGAGTTCCTTGTTTAGGCGCTCAAAACCCCGATTGCCCTCCTCGAACTCACAAAGGACTGCAACCACCTCCTCCTTCACACACACCCAGAACTACTTGAAAAAGCACATCGAGAACCCATCAGGACTCAGGGTACCATCTGCATTTAGTTGCCAAAGAGCCCATCTAGCCTCCTCCTCCGTGATAAGCACCACGAGGTCCTCAGCCTCGTGAGTGGAGATGCATCCCACTCCCCGCCCACGCCACCCCTAGCCCTCCCCTCTCGCTCTCCTGGAGAAAGCGACGAAATGCGACCTGCGTCACTCGTCACCCACACTCCTCCCACCTCAATGCTCCTAATGAAATTTCGATGCCTTCTGCCACTGGTCGTGGAATGGAAAATTCACGTATTGTTATTGCCCTCCCTCAACCACTTCTGCATCGACCTATGCCTCGACTCACCTCTTTTTATCATCCAACCGCGCATGGTTCAAACAAGCACACCTCTCCTCCACATCACTATACAACAGCTCCCTCATGTCTTCCACTGCATCGAGGCAAGAGATGACCTCCTGGATCATCGCCCTCACATTCTGCCTCTGTTCACGAGTGCACCTTCTGAACTCAATCAGACGCTTCCGTAGCAAACCGAGTGTCTAAGACAGAACCGCCGAAGCCGACCCCTCTAGCTCCGTGTTCCGCCAAAACTCCACACCATGTCGCGAAAGCCAAACACCGGCAACCAAGAACGCTCAAATCTAAAGAAAGATCTCGGACTCAGTCCTCCCAAAAGACCACAGGATCGGGTTGTGATCGAAGTGAGCCAACGCAGAGCTCGCGCACCCGCCAGCAGGAACAACCCCGTCGCCCCCTAGGAAACCAGGAATCGATCAATCTCCGATCTCGACCTAGCATTTCTCCAAGTGTAGCAACATCCCCCAGTATCAAAAATCTACAAACTTTCCTCAGTAATGAAAACGCATCAGCTCTATTGACCCTGCATCTGCACCCTCACGCATACGAGGCCTATCCTCTGGGTTCCCCACCAAGAATCCAGATCTCGTCCGGGTACCTCTCCCAGAGCAGACTCATGTCACATGTTAGTTCAGACATCAGGGGACCAATCTAAGGCTCATACACATTGGTCACCAACAGGCCGGACCCCGTCCGCCATCCGCTGCAAGAGGGCCGAGAGAGAGAGAGTCGCCCCCCGCTCACATCCTCCACAAGCTCAAAGTTGTCCCCACTCTATCCCACCGCCACGTCTCCTGATGCCCCCGAGGCGTGCACGGCTCTCCACTCACTCAGGCGAGCGCCCAGCACCCCCCATCGAGCCACAAATTTCGTCAAAACCTTGGGATCCTTTGTTTCTTGCAGTAGCACCACATCTGCGAATAATTCACAATGTAATCCAACAGACACCATTCAGATGAGATTTTTGTGATAGACCTCATGGTCAAAACAGATATATAGTATAAACTCCCCCCCCCTCTCTTTGGTAAAATGAAGAATTTAGAATTTAATAAATCAAAATGTTTAACAATACATAAACTTGTGAAGCCCCCCAAAGCACCATGTATCTCTGATTGTGAACGAAACATTCTCTAAATCAGATCTTGTATTAAATACAAGCGGAGCATGTATATAAAACTTCTATCAGTAGGAGTTGATCGATAAATATAATTATAAAAATAATTAAGATAATCCGCATAAACTAGAGCTACGTAAAATTGCACGATGTTATAGTTCTTTAGGGAAGACATCAATATATAGTGCATGAAAATTACCCTCTCAAAATTTCATCTCAGTGCTTTTCTTTTTTTTAACTATCAAAACTTTCATATTTTTTAGCCAATCGCGTAACTAAAGACAATGTACTGAGTAGTGAGTACAGAATCTTAGATGCCTTGGAAGCACATCAACATATAATTGCAAAGTTGACTGCAGTGCTGATTGGAACCTTTGAACTGGCAAGCACAACTGAATAAATATAACACCAAATAAAAGGTTGAAAAGCATCTATTCCGCATGCATTGCGCAAGGTTATCAAATAAAAAAGGAGATATTGCAAACAATAGGTTTCAAAATTTTTAAATATCTTAGGTATGAAATAGTTTGTTGTATATATAAATAAATGTATTAATATATGTTATCTTGAATGAAATATATATTCTCATAATATATAAAATCAAATCCTACATAATACAAACAGAATTGACCTTTTCTTTAGCAAAGGCTGTCCATGATCCCGTACTGGACACTTACATAAGATTTGTAACATTTTTAAAGCAAGACATTTGCCCAAGATGTATAGCTATGAGGGTAAAAATAGACCTCACGAGAAGGGCATGTGCCTCCAGTAAAACAGAAGGGACTAGATCCTTGATGAAGCTTGGATGAGCAATCTTGATCCCGCGACAATCATGTCACCTATCCCCTTCAAATTCGGGGTTTTTTGGTTTCAGAATTTG
Organism: Ottelia alismoides; assembly: GCA_037367405.1. NCBI lineage: Eukaryota > Viridiplantae > Streptophyta > Magnoliopsida > Alismatales > Hydrocharitaceae > Ottelia > Ottelia alismoides. The sequence continues at coordinate 750,636 of JAZKJV010000093.1, read as the reverse complement.
GTGATGGTTATTTTTCGTATAAAAATTTACTTTTTATCGGTTTATTTAAGATTAACTCAGCCATGGCCGGTCCCAAGCCCGGATAAATGAGGAGGGTTGCGCGTTAGGTAGCCGACAGCCAGCGCAGGAGAGATAAATTCGTAAATAGTGTTCTTAAAGTTCTTCTAAGAACACTATTTATGAATTTATCTCGAAACCGTTCGGATCTTTTAAACATGGATTTAAGCAAACATACAGATTTCGTTGGGGCGTTCCCTATTTGCGACGCGTTGCATCGCCCGAATGCAATGAAAAATTGGCAAGGGCCGCTACATCGCAGCCTGGATGTAGTTCAAAATTTACAAGGGTTCTCGCATGAGGAACGCATGCGGGTAAATAAGCTAGTTCCGATGCATCACCGCCCGGATGCAGTCCAAAATTTACAAGGGTTCTCGCATAATGGACGCATGCGAGTAAAGAAGTTAGTCCAAAAGAGATTGCAAAGGAAGTTACGGATTGGTAGTTGGAATATCGGTACTTTAACTGGTAAATTGATGGAGATAGTGGATACAATGGAAAGAAGAAAGATTCATATATTTTGTCTTCAAGAGACTAAATGGGTTGGAGAGAAAGCAAGGGAGATCGAGAAGACATGCTTTAAACTTTGGTATTCAGGTAAAGATAAGGGCAGAAACGGTGTTGGAGTGGTTGTTCATAAAGATTTGAAGGATTGTGTGGTTGAGGTGCAAAGATTTGGGGATCGGATTATTTTGCTAAAGTTGGTGCTTGAAGAAGAAATTCTGAATATCATCTCAGTTTATGCACCGCAAATTGGTTTAGATGAAAGGACTAAACAAGCTTTTTGGGAGGATCTGGATAAGATTTTACAAGGAATCCCACAAAGAGAGATGGTTTGCATAGGTGGAGATCTTAATGGACATGTGGGAAAAGATGTTTCAGGGTATGCAAGTGTGCATGGAGGACATGGTTTTGGGGATAGAAACGAAGAGGGAAAAGTCATTCTGGATTTTGTAACTGCATATGATCTTTTCATAGCAAACACTCTTTTCAAGAAGAGGGAGGAGCATTTAATTACTTATAAGAGTGGCTCAACTAGAACATAGATAGATTACTTTGCGTTGAGGAGAAGAGATCGGTTGTGTTGCAAAGATTGCAAAGTAATCCCTGGAGAGAGTTTGACAACCCAACATCGCTTGTTAGTCTTGGATTTACAAATAAAAGGGCTGGTAAAGAAAATGAAGGTTTCTAAGATCACTAGAACTAGATGGTGGAATCTTCCGTTGAAGCAATCAAGCTTCAGGGAGAAGGTTTTAGAAGACTTATCTTGGGATTGTAGCGGTAGTGCAAACGAGATGTGAGAGGCAGTAGCATCTTGTATTCGAAAGGTAGCCAAAGAGATGCTAGGCGAGTCAAAAGGAGGAGCTCCGGGTCAAAAGGAGGCTTGGTGGTGGAGTGAAGGGGTGCAAGAGAAGCTAAAAATTAAAAGAGCTTGCTTTAAAGCTATGTCTAAGGATAGAACAGAGGAAACTGTCACAGACTATAAAATAGCGAAGAAGGAAGCAAAGAAGGCTGTAAGCGAAGCTAAGTCAAAAGCTTATGAGGTTTTGTATAAAAATCTCAACTCTAAGGAGGGCCAGAAGGATATATTCAGGTTGGCCAAAGCAAGAGAAAGAAAGACCAAAGACCTTTCTCAAGTGAGATACATTAAGGACGAGGAAGGTCACGTACTTGTTACTCAGAAGGATATAGAGACTAGATGGGAGCAGTACTTCCATAAACTTTTCATTGGAGAATGAAGTAGAGAGATCACTTTGGGTGATCTAGCTAGTAGTGAAAGTTACTTGAATCGTGCATGCTATAGACGAATACAAAGAAAAGAAGTAGAGGAGGCTTTGAAGGTTATGAGACCTGGGAAAGGTGTTGGACCAGATGACATCCCTATAGAAGTATGGAAAGTTTTAGGTGAGCATGGTTTGACTTGGCTTACGAATCTATTCAATGTTATTTGGCGAAGCAAGAAAATGCCTGAAGATTGGAGGAGGAGTATCGTGGTGCCTCTTTATAAGAACAAAGGAGATATTCAAAATTGTTCAAATTACAGAGGTATCAAGCTGATGAGTCACACTATGAAAATTTGGGAACGTGTGATCGAAAGAAGGTTGAGGCAAGTTTCCCAAGTAAAAGAAAACCAATTCGGATTCATGCCAGGTCCCTCAACTATTGAAGCCATCCATTTGTTGAGGAGAACAATGGGGATTTATAGAGCTAAAAGGAAGAATATCCACATGATCTTTATTGATTTGGAGAAGGCTTATGATTCCGTCCCACGAGAGATACTATGGAGAGTTTTGGAGAAGAGACAAATACATGTCCTGTATATTAATCTCATAAAGGATATGTATGATAGGGCTTTATCTTGTGTAAGGACCCCGACGGGGAAGACTGACTATTTTGATATCAACATTGGTTTACATCAAGGTTCAGCTTTGAGTCCATTTCTTTTTACTTTGATTACGGACGAGTTGACAAGTCACATTCAGGATGAGTTACCTTGGTGTATGTTATTTGCTGATGATATTGTGTTGATTGACGAGACTAGAGATGGAGTAAATGAGAAGCTTGAGGTTTGGAGACATGCATTGGAGACTAAAGGCTTTCATATAAGTAGGGCTAAGACGGAATATATGGAATGCACCTTTGATGGAAGCAATGGTGAAGGAATCGAGGTGAAGATTGGTGACGATAACATTCAGAAGAGAGATTCTTTTAGATATCTGGGATCTATTTTGCAACATGATGGGGAAATTGATGGAGATGTTACTAATAGAACAAATGCAGGCTGGCTAAAGTGGAGAGGAGCCTCCGCTGTTCTTTGTGATAAGAAAATTCCTTTAAAAATTAAAGGAAAGTTTTACAAAGCAGCTGTGAGACCTGCTATGCTTTATGGTTCTGAATGTTGGCCTGTGAACCATAGACATGTGCAGAGAATGGCTGTAGCAGAAATGAAAATGCTAAGATGGATGTGTGGACATACACGTAAAGATCGGATTCGGAATGATGCAATTAGAAAGAAAGTTGGTGTAGCTCCGATCGAGGATAAGATGCGAGAAAACCGCTTAAGATGGTTTGATCATTTGCAAAGAAGGTCAACTGATGCACCGGTTAGGAGATGCGAGTGTTAAGATGTTGAGCCGGCTAAGAGAGGGTGAGGACGGCCCAAGAAGTGTTGGAAAGAGACTATACGAAGGGATCTTAGCTTTTTGGATATAAGTCCGAGATTGACCCAAGATAGATCTGAATGGAGGCGAAGAATCCATGTAGCCGACCCTACTTAATTGTGGGAAAAGGCTTTGTTGTTGTTGTTGTGATCGGTTCATTTAAGATTCCATTTTGAAGAACGGATGTGTGGAATTGTGTGAGTCCGTGAATAGTATGATCTGCAGGTTTCACGTTCATCCCAAACAGATTTATCGATTGCAAAATAAAAATAAATATCAAATTAGGAACAAAGTAGGGTTCTTTGGAACCCAGCTCCATGCCCCAGTATGGATCAGTATACTTTATTATATAAATCCCTTGTATGGGGATTCTTACAGGATCACACCTCAGGGTGCCCCATCATCATAATCCTCCTGGAACCATATAGATGAAGAATTTGCCACAGAGGTAATTTCAAGAAATGGGAGCTAGAAGCATGCGCATATCAAAGGGAAAGAAATAGGAGCACTAGTACTCCTGTAAGAGCTCGATCTCTCACCTCCAAGAAGAGTGTGTGAGTCTAAACATCACCACATTTTGTAAAAAGTGAACCTCTCCGCTGGGATATGCATCCATCACCAGTGTTGAATCTTGTTTATGGTGGCTAGCCAGTAATCCTCATTATTCTCTTCATTTAGTGATAGAGGGGTCGTGATCACTGACCACCATCCCACATCAATCGCCAGTACCACCCATCAAGTGGAATGTAAACTGAACAAATTAACTATACAGATATTAGACCTTTAGGTTTCACTCCTAACTTCATCAACTTCCTATGACATATACACTCACCCTGTGTAATCAAGATTCCCAATGTTGCAATTAAACCAAAAACAGCATACCGGTAATCAACACTACAGCTAGCTCAGAAACAAATGTACCACACCGAACATCGTAGTACAAAATAAACTCAAAAAAAGTGGATGTGTGTCATGGTGGTGGGGAATACTACTTGACAACTCCAACTTAAGCATTTAAAATGTTGTTATTGGATCCAACTAGGCATGATCCCCAAAAAATGTCAAGGCCAGTTTTCCTAGATAACAAATCAAATTTAGTCAGGTGACAATACAATATACACAAGTCACCGCAGCTATTTTCCTCTAAGAATGGAAAGAAATAGCTGAAAGATGGAAGTCACCATATTAACGATCTAGGCAGATAAGGCCCCCTGAGAACATTCATCTGGGATGCGGAAAAAGCCTAGATGTAATCTAACATGGATAATTTACGAAAATGTATGAGTGGGTTTTAAAAGTCGAGGAATACCATGCAACAACTACATTTTTTAAACATCTTGGATACCATCGTTGGTTTCAATACCAACATGTTGCAAGGACCAATTTTCATGGATAACGGTTCAGATCAATGAGTAGGACATAAACATCAACACAGATATAATATCAATCTCTATTAATCAACATCCTGCACACCAAACAGATAATGTTTACCAAACCCACTTCACAAATCCTCCAACAATGCTATTGAAAATTCCAGTTAGATACTTGCATCAGACATGTCAATCACAATATTATGACACACGCAAGCAAAAAACATGAATCGGACGCGTTTTTCATACTCGGAAGAACAAAAAAACAGCTCAAAATCCAACCAATCCTAGCCGAAACACTCGACCGATCACACAACAATGACGAAACACCGATCACTCTCATATCGAAACGAAACTGTTGCAGATCGAGGGATCGGGTATACCAGCGCTGCAGGAGGTGGGGGGATCCTTCTGGAGGTCCTTGAGCTCCTTGAGGATCCGCTTCGAGGCCATTAGGCTCGCTTGATCTCTCTCCTCCGGAACCCTAGATCGAGGAAGGGGATAGTGAGAACGGAGAAAGGGAAGCTCCAGATCGAGATGAGGTGTGGGATTCGGATCGAGAAGAGCTTACCTGATGACGATGATGATCTCTGCTGCTGTTCTTCCGCTCCCTCTGCTCTCTCTCCTTCCGATAGGTGTGGACGAGTGAAAAGGGGAAGAAGAGAGGAAAGGCTTCGGAACGGGAATCGGGAATGGTGCGCTGTTTGGCATTTATATGGGGATCTTTCACGCGGGGGAGGTGGCAAAAATGGTACAAAATTATAAAATCAATAACATTGGAGGTTTGCAGTAATTTAAAAAAAAAAACTGAATTTGAGGTGAAAAAAATAAAAGGATTTAGAAAGAAAAAAACTCACATTTTGATATCACCATTTTCTAGTTACAACACTGTGTACATAATATCATATTTTGTTGCAGATGGTTGATCCTATGAGATCCAAAACTGTGAGAGGAGTGATTATGTATCATTATATTCAACAAGGAGAGAGAATATCTGGATAGAGAATACAGAATCTAGTGGTCCAGAATCACTGTTCTCATGCTCTCACAATTTTTTGCTCTCACAAGATCACTCCTCTTTGTTATATTGGTAAAATTAGCTTTTGCAGAAAAAATCGATGTGTCAAAAATTGTGGTGGGTAGTGTATGATTAGTTGTGTGGCGTAAGGCTAGTCATACACTATCAATCAAATTCTTGAGTATAAACCGTATCCGAGAGATTGATTTTGTGGTTTTGACGATAAGTATAACAACTTTGTCAAAATATTATAGTGTTAAAATATAGGTTCTGAAATATCACTGATTTTTATCAGAACCTTTTTGATATTTACTTTTTGGTATTTATCTTAGATTTTGATATCATTTGTGTAATTTATCTTGCAATTTTTGTATTGCAAAAAATATCTCATAATAAAAACTCGTAGATACTTTTACATGTAGTAATCAATTATTTTAATGTTGTGATGCTCTGTCAACAACAATTATTTTGGTTAAGATGAAAAAAATTGGTCTTGTATAATAAAATTACAAATCTTTGTTTTGACGAGTAAACATGTGTCCTGGATTTATATCAATATTAAACATGATGTTTTCATCTTTTGCTGGCAGTGAATGGTACATGAATTATGCAAGTTATAAACGGATATAGAGGAAGGAAGTGGGTGGGGCTTTAAAGATTGTGAAACCTAACAAAGGAGTAGGAATTGATGGCATTTCTATAGAAGTCTGGAGAGTTCTAGGTGAATAGGGTATGACTTGGCTCAATATTTTATTCAATATTATTTGGCGAAGCAAGAAAATGCCTACAGAATTGTAGAGGTTTCATAATCTGACAAAGGAGTGTGACCTGATGAGAAGCATTGTGGTGCATCTTTGTAAGAACACATGAGACATTCAAAATTATTTGGATTGTAGAGGGTAACAAACTGATGAGTCATACTATGAAAATTTAGGAACGTGTTGTAGAAAGAAGGTTGAGGTAATTTTCCAAAGTAACTGAAAAACAACTCGGATTAATGCCAGATCGCTCAACTATTGAACATATCCACTTGTTGATGAGAACAATGGAGATTTATATATCTAAAAAGAAGAACCTTCGTATAATTTTTTTATTTGGAGAAGGCTTGTGATTCAACCCCAAGAGAGATTCCGTGGAGAGTTTTGGAGAAGAGACAAGTACTTGTCCTATACATTAACCTTGTAAAGTTCATGTACGATGGGCTTCATCTTGTGTAAGACCGACTATTTTAACATCAGCATCTGCATAAATGTTCAGCTTTGAGTACATTCTTTTTACTTTGATTATGGACGAGTTGACTAGGCACATCAACGATGAGATGCCTTGGTATATGTTGTTCGCTGATGATATTACATTGATTGATGAGACAATAGATAGAGTAAATGAGAAGGTAGAGGTTTGGAGGCATGCCTTAGAGACTAAGGGTGTATTTGGATAGACGGTTATCTTGAAGTGGATCAAACTCCCAAAAAGGAGGTTATCCATCAGATTACCCTTTTGTGTTTTTTGGTGTTTGCATAGAGGTTTTTACTCCTGAGAGTGTTTGTTACGGTGTGATTAAATTGAAGTTTGGAAAATTAATTAGAATTGGAGTGTTTTATAATTTTTAGATGAAAAGATGATATAATATAATATATTTTAATTGGAATGGATAAAAGAGAAATGGGTGATTTGATGTATTAATTGAGTGTGTGTGTGTGATTTTTGGTGAGCCACATATAATGGAGAAAAAAATAGATGTTCGGTCTATAGGTTGGAAATGAGGTTTTGGGAGAAAACCCTTCTTAAAAAGGGGAGATAACCCAAATTTAAGGGGTAACCTCCAATCCAAACAACCACTAAAGGATTTCGTATAAGTAGGGCTAAGATTGAGTATATGGAATGCACATTTGATGGAAACAACATTAAAGAAATTGAGATGAAGATTGGAGATGATACATTTAGAAGAAAGATTCTTCTAGATACTTGGGATATATGCAATAGTGACAAATTTTTTAAAAAAGTAAAAATATATTTTGCATATTTTTTAAAAATTCTAAAAAATCACATACACCCAAATCCCGTAAAAATTACAAAATTATCCAAAAAGTGATATATATTTTTAAAAAAGCAAAAAAATATTTTTTCCTAATTTCTCCAAACTTTTTGGGAATAGAAGTCAAGTTTTACAAATTTAGACTTGGACTAAGAAGATCTAAATCTACTTAATTTCATAGGACTTCGTTAGGTTTATGTATTGTGTTTCTTCATGTTTAATTTGGACTTAATTCCTTGAGTTCCGCTAATTTTATGCTACAACCAAAATATGTGTTCAAATAGATCATCTTGACAGATATAACACTCTCTTAATCTTGATTGATTTCTGAACAAACTGTACCTTACCTCTTAGTTCAAGTTAGTTTGTGTATACAAGGGATTGTTTCAATCTCTGGCAAGGGAAGGGAGTGACTCTGAATCTCGGGTTAGGAAAAATTAAGTGATTTCAGTTCAGGAACCACTTTTTCTCTATAAGTTAGGGTTTTAGTAAACTTACCTTGTATTGTATAATGAAAAGTCATACTTTATACATGTACACTCTTGATACCCAATGCCACGAAAATCCTATAAAAAAGAAGACATGATAAGGGACACTTATTCCAAAAGCGTAAATGCAAAGCAAAGATCTATCAAAGAGAATTCTACTCAAATAACCCAACTCTACCAAATAAGCTCAGTACCAGACCAACGTTGCTACTAGTTCAAAGGAGACCAAAGAGGCCCTGGGTTATGATATGCAAAAGGAAAAAAAATGACAGTAATGGACCAATACGATCCATGGAAAATCATAAAAAATCAAGTTCTCTGCAATTTGCACTCATCTTATTTTACTGACGGATTTGAATGAAATAAAAATAAACCTAGACTTGGAGAGAATATAAGCTTTAGATTTTAAGAATCTCATGGTACCTTGCTTTAGGTTGTACATTATACTTTTCCCGCAAATTGAGAAGAACTAAAACCTTAACATACAGTTCAAAACCAACAAAAAGGTTTTAGAGAATATATGTTGATCAGGATGATCTAATTAAAATTGCTTGAACTCGAGGGTTGTCGTATTGAATACTGGAATATAAAGGGAACCCAAACACAATATTAATCTAAAGGTCGACTCGGTCTATGTTTGTTATTTGTTCAAGCTTGGCTTAGAAATCTTAGGATTTTATGGGTGCGCCTACTGTAAACCCTCCGTGCACCTTGATTTAGCCAAAATTCACGGAGTCTAAAGTAGTGTCTCACACAAGGCGGAGACACAAGTCGCTGTGACGACTCGCAATGAATCCTGGACTAAAATCAACAATTAACCCACGCTAAAGATCAACAATTGAAATAAATGTGGAGTTGAAATTTATTCTTAACTCTGCACAAAAGATGTATAGCAGTCAAGTATGTTGAGAGTTCGAACACAGTGAGCAAACATGGTAGGTGCACAAGTAAATGTGTGTGAGTGAATGTGAGTGGTGTCTACACTAAGCAAACAAAGATTTTTTGTGGGTTTTTAAAATTATTTTTTTTTTAATTTTTAATTTTGTATTTTGATTTTTTTAATTTTCTAATTTTTCTAATTTTACATTTTATATTTTTTCAATATTGGAATATAACCACAATGTAATAAAAGGGAAGATAGAATATTAATAAAAAATGCAAAAATAACCAAAAATTCGGAAATAAATTCTTTTTGATATTTTTATGGTTTTCTACTATTTTTGTGATTTTTGGGTATTTTTCAAACTATTTTTGGTATTTTTAAACACTGAAATAAATCAAAACAGTGACAAAGCTATTGGCTGGGGGTAAAATTGGAATTAAAAATAACAAACAGCCACCAAAATTTTTCAAACTAATTTTAAAATAAAGAGAATAAAATATAGAGTCAACAGGAACTGAGTTTACAAATTTTGGAGTTTTCTACAATTTTTTATATTTTTTGGAAGTTTTTGAGTGTTTTTGAATTTTTAGTGTTTTTCTTTTGAGTTTTTTTAGTGATTTTTGGACTGACACTAAAGTAGGCTAAAATAGACAGTAGGGATTTTTTTGGATTTTTTCGAGATATTTTACTGTTTTTTGGTATTTTCTAAGCTAGACAGTGCCGAAATGAAGAGTTTTTTATTTTTAATAAATATGAAAATGCAAGAAAATAAAAAACTAAAAATATGGCGTTAAAGTACAAGCACACAGTAGCTTAAGTTAAATTTATGGAATTTTTGGAATTAAAATGATGCCCTAATTAATTAATACAAGCACACAAAAATATCACAGCCTGGCAGGGGTATATGTGCAAATATCCAAAAGTCCAGGGGCATAAATGCAATTTTCCTCAAAAATTAGCACTTAATATTCAATTTCCAGGACCAATTACAAATGCAAAGAACCATAGGGGTGTCGGTGTAAATTACCCACTAGGGCGCGTGACTCGCACGCGCCTGGTAGGGACCAAGATGTAATATCAGAAACCTTTGGGGTCTAACATGCAATTTCTCCAAAACTTTAATACTTAAACTGACAGTTCTAGGATTAAAACGAAATACAAAAAGGACCGAGGGCCTCAGTGCAAAATGCCCTCACCTCACGTGTACAGGTCACGTGAGGTGACGTGGCAGAGGACCTGATTGTAAATAAAATAAGCGCAAGGGCCTTGTTGCAAAATTTACAAAATTTTTACACTACAGAGGAAAGTTTGTAGACTAAAATGTAAATACAAAATGCGCAGGGGTTGAGATGCAAAATACCCCAGGCGCGCGGATCCAACGTCTGCAACTCTTCACTTAGACACGTGGCGTGAATCCAGCGGTCGATAGCGCTTCGCAGGGACGGCAGAGATTAGATCGTCGGGCGACAATCGAACGGTGGTGACGTGGCGCGATCCAACGGATGCTGCTCGACCTGGGGGGAGCTCCTCGATCCGACGGCTGGGAGGCTAGGACCAAGAACAGCGAAGAACGCCGGCAAGGCGAGCTTCACCGTCCAAGATCTCCTTCCTCCGGTGACGATGGCGCTTCAAACTGGTCGTGGAGCTTCCTGGGGGCCTTCTCTTTCTCCTGGAGGCGTCAAAAGACCACGGCGACGGTCGTGGTACTCGCAGGCGGTCGGCGGAGCTGGAGGACTCGGCTGAGATCCGGCGAGCGACAAAATCGCTCCCAGGCGAAAGTCAACGCGCTTTGACCCTGCAAAAAGGGTTAGGAGGTCCAGGGCAAAATGCCTGGACCTCTGGATGGACGTGAAGGAGCGTGAAGCGGTAGGGCGATGAACGGTCGGAGGTGCGCTCCGGGCAAGTGGGTGGAATGATCGATTCAGATGACGATTGTCAAACTTTCTTAAGGGCTATTGTTCCTAGGGCTGAGGCTAACCTATTGAGCGAGAAATAAATGGGTGAAAGGGCCCTCAATGGCCGGAGCCAGAGGGAGTAATGTACCTCAACTGCCGGAGTTGCGGGAGGTGGCGGAGGCACCCTCGACCTCGGGCACCTTAGCTGACGACCTCGCGATGGAGCTGTCACCTCCAGCGAGCTCAGGAGCGCAAGAAGGTGGAGAGGGGTGGACCAAGGGTTCTCGAAATTCAAATCGAAGGTGGAGGTTTGGTTTTAAGTGGTTTGACCCCTGACCAAGGTGCTCCAAAGATCAAGGCGCCTGGAGCACCACACTGATTCATGGCCCGAGGTAATCACATGGCGGGGTAGACCAATGATCGAGGTTTGGTTTTGTAAAAGGAATCATCACGAAAGAAGGCAAGGGTCAGCCGCGAAAAAGCCAAGAAGTTGGCTCAAAAACCAACTTCTGACGCAACACAGGAGGGAAGGACGGCCAGTTGACCTGGGTCAACTGGGACCGTCTCCTGATTGGTCCACGTGGACCAATCAGGAAAAATCCCTGATAAATATTTTGTAAATTTATTTAAAAATAGAAAAAGGCTGAATTAAATGATGGTTATAAAATGAAAAATATTCGTTATTTTATGTAGTATTTTATTGTGATTTTTAATTTATTTTATGAGGTATATTTTCATGAGTTTACTTTTTAGCCATATATAGGTATAATATCTATGTATGTTAGTATTTTATTTTTATTCTGTGTATTTTATTTTTTTATTTTTATTTATTATTTTATAAAATCATAAAATACTTTTATATACACAAATATATTTTTGTTTTATTTTTTTGATGTATTCTGTACATTAAATAAAATATAAGTATAAAAAGTATAGGTATAAATATAGGTATAATACATGTATACTTTATAGATGTTTATTTTTATTTTGAGTTTCCTTTGCATTTTTATTCTGATTTTAATGTACATAATTATTATAAATAATATTTATAAGATTATAAAAATATAAAAATACAAAAATAATGAATAAATAATAACTTGAATATTTTAATCAGTACATCTATACAAGGTGGGTCCAAAACTCAACTTTCAAACCGTAGCTCCGCCAAATGCGAAACCACCGCCATTAAATAGCTTATTTTATCCTATATACAATTAAAGGCAAGTTTGATGCATTTGGAGTTTTCATTTGTGAGATACGGGTCTGGGAAGTTGGGATTCTGGATTTTTATTCAGACCATAACTTTTCATCTGTATATTATTTTTCAGTGAAATCAATTTTGTATTTTTCTTTATTAAATTATCTACAACTTTCATGTACAAAGTTTCTTTATTTGATGTACAAAAAATGGAACCAAAAATAGGCCCCAAAATGATTAAAGAATGAATAAAAAGGTCTGGGTATGTATACTGTATTTTTGACCTTATCTCCCCCTACTTTATTCCTTGTCGACCTATTCATCAAGATGCCTAGGTCCCGGGGGTTTGGGTCATAAAATATTTACAATATTTTATTATTTTTCTTTTCTTTTATTTATTCTATAATTTTGGCTTTAATTACAGTATTTTATACACTATTGAGATGCACATACATAAATGCTAAGATGCTCTATTTAAGGCTATTTACAGGCATTTGCTAGGGTTTTTGGTGCCAAAATGATAGAATAGAGATGATGAAATGTGGATTCATCACCCCCCTATACTTTACATTTGCTAGTCCATAGCAAACACTTATGAAGTAAGTGCAAAAAAGAAAAGAAAGAAAAGAAAAAGAAGAACTTGGATTTAGTTTAATTATCAAACTTGTTGTCACAAAATCAAAGTTTGGAGCTTAAGTCGGACCTTTGGAATTTTAGTGCGGGTAGAACCTTACTGAGAACCGAATTTGACATCCAACAGTCCTTGAGAATCCCAAAACTCTGTCCAAGTCTCCTCAATAGCCAGGTCAGAAATACTTCAACTCATACGCAAACTCTTATGACTATGAATCTGACTCGTACAGTGTAAGTGATGGTGGCTCTCCCCAACTATAATGACAAAGAGATTGACTTCTCCAGTACGACAACCCACTGATTCCCCAATCCAATAACTCCATCCTCGAGGAGCGGGGTATTCCCTTATAAGTTCAAGTGGCAACCAGCTCAAGAGGAGGGGGTGAAGAGAAGAATGGACGGTAGCCAGTGTAGCCACCTATCCTGGGATGCAAGACCAGTGTAGTCAAGTCATCCTGCTGCAGGCTCACATATTATGACTTTGGAACTCAAGCTTGCTTATTGACTTTGTACATACTTGGCAGGCTTTTTATTTTTTTACATGCCTGAACTTTTTTTTTAAATACTATATACAACAGCATTTACATAAGGAGTTTTTCCTCTTGAGCCAGTAGACTATCCCTCTTTTGAAGCTTTATTACAACCCACAGCCTCCTGTCTTTAGACTTCCTAATCATTGGACGGGTTGGGGTGCACTTCCCTCCCTAGAGGAGGACAAATGTTTCCACTTGTGTGTGTCTCATACCGGCAAATCCAATCCCCTCACCACTCCAACTGAGTTGAGCCATGTGAAAGGTGCAGGTGTCCAAGTTAGGTCATTATCAACAAGAGTCGTGCGTGTGCTCTGAAATACTCTACTTAGGCAGTCAAGAATCCATTGAACCAAGTCTCGTGATCCTCAAAGAATTAAGTCAACTAGACCTGAAGTACCTCAAACCCAGTTCCTATAAGGTTCCTGTTATTAGGTAGATTTTAAGGTCCAATCAAGCTCCAATCTCCGGATGTTACGTAGACTTGTTCAACCATCAAACTCAATCCGAAAAATGCTCATGCCATGCAATGCAATGCAGAAAATATTTTTGTGATGCAATTTTCAAAGATTTGAACTTTTTATGGTTTTTTTTGGAAAGATGATGCATGCATTTTTTTGTATTTTTCACAAGATTTTTCAAATGTTTTTGGATTTTAATTTTGCAAATATTTTTGGGATTTTTGAAAATAAAAAGATTTTGGTTGAAAACTAGGTGAAAATATGTACACGGGAGTGCTTCTTATATTTACAAGAAGTGGATTTTAAGGATTTACAAGGGTAGGTGATCAATTTTTATACACATATAGTGGATTTTGGTGTGATGTAAATATTCCTCAAACTTATCTGACACAAGCTTTACACACAATTTTTGAAAACTATAGTCCAACATAGTTTTTACAAACATTTTTGCAAACATGTACACACATTTGAAAATCATTTTGCAAAGGCTTTCAAAACAGTATAGATAGATTTTTCAAAATATTTTTGCAACCATTTTTCAAACCATTTGCAAATCATTTTCAAACATTTTATTTCACACAAAGAAAATAAATTTTACAAAACACACATTTTTACACAGGTTGAAAACATGTAACAAAATATTTTCAAAATAGTTTACAATAAATGTTCACAAAGATTTTCAAACTATTTTTCAAACATTTTGCAAAAAAACATTTTCACTTGATTTATTAATCAGTAATTACAAAAAGAATTTGAGAAATGGTAACATCTTTTTATTAAGGATTTTTAATGAATTTTAAAGAATGAGTATCTATATTATTAGGAAGATACGAAAGTACGAGTTATGGCTAAAGTATATACATAGTATATACGACCCTCCTATACTTAGCTTGAGTTATGTCCTCATAGATCAGAGAGAAAAGAGAAGACATAACTCGTACTAAGTATAGACAAGTATAAAGAATGAATGAATGAACCAATAAGAAGTTGACCGTCCCCCCTATACTTAGGATCAAGTACTCCTAAGTATAGCAGACTGTACACAACGAAGGGAGGGTCAAGGATGGGAATGAACAGATCGTACTCAGATTGTCTCCCCCTATACTTAGGGTAAGATATCCCTAAGTATAGACAAGAAGAGGAGACAATGGAGAGGATCGAAAACTAGAGAAACTCGGGGTGCACGCCCCCTATACTTAGGACAAAGTACGTCCTAAGTATGGAAAACTGTCTACAAGGGCGGCACCTTTTTGATAGATAAAGAAAATAGAAAAGGAAAAGAAGAAAAGAAGAAAAGAAGAAAATAAATCAACAGATGAAAGAGTGATATGGACAGATGATCTGTACAACGGAAGATAGAAGTGATCACCATGTATGAGATGCAGATGATATGAGTCAAAGGACACATCTCATACCAGAAGAATGGGGGCAACGTCAATGGTCGGCGGATCATGATCTAGATATAGTTTCAGGCGTTGACCATTGACGCGGAAGGTAGAGGAAGATGACGGTTCGAATATGTCGATGCTGCCATTGTCATGTACCTTCCTGACCACATACGGACCTTTCCACTTGCTCTGTAATTTCCCTGGAAATATTTTCAGCCTGGAATCAAACAACCATACTCTCTGATCTGGCTCAAATTGTTTATGGCTGATATGCGAATCACGCCATGTCTTCACTTTCTCTTTGTACAACATGCTGTTGGAGAAGGATGTATCTCTTAGTTCTTCTAGGGCTGCCAATTCTGCTCTTCTCTGGTCTCCTATACTCTCGGGATCTAACAGTAACTTAGTGACTGCCCAAAAAGATTTGTGCTTGATTTCCACTGGTAGATGGCACGGCTTGCCATAGACGAGACGAAAGGGAGATGTCCCCAGTGGATTCTTGAAAGAAGTCCGATAAGCCCACAAGACCGAGTCCAAAAGCTGTGACCAATCCTTTCGGTCTGGGCGGACAACTTTCTGCAAGATTGCTTTTATCTCCCGGTTCGATACTTCGACAAGACCATTAGTCTGAGGGTGATACGGTGTGGCAACCTGATGGTCAATGCCGAACTCGTCTGCAAGGGCCCTGACCTTGTCATTGATGAAGTGAGACCCCCCGTCTGAAATCAAGACCTTGGGTACCCCGAACCGTGAAATGATATTTTTCCTCAAGAATTTGCACACGGTTCTAGCATCTGCAGCTCGGGCGGGGATAGCCTCAACCCATCGGCTGACATAATCAATAGCGAGCAGGATATGCTCGAATCCCTGACTCTTAGGAAATGGGCCCATGAAATCAATCACACATGCATCAAAAACCTCACAAAAGTGAATGGGTTGTATGGGCATCATGTCTCTCTTTCCGCAGGTTCCCATTTTCTAACAGTCAGTACATCTCTTCACGAACTCATCAGAATCCTTGAAGAGAATAGGACACCATAGGCCGGATTGAAGCACCTTCTGTGCTGTCCTTTTTCCAGAATGATGTCCTCCTGTCTCAAGCTTGTGGCAGTATGTGAGGACACTATGATGCTCTTCTTGAGGAATGCACCTCCTCCCGATACTGTCCCCTCCTTCATGATAAAGGACGGGATCCTCCCAATGATAAAACTTGGCCTTCGCCAGGAAGGTCTCAAGTTTTTGCCTGGGCCAACCTTGTGGGACTGTCTTGGCGACAAGATAGTTCACAATGTCAGCGTACCACGGGAGCGAGGTGACAGCCAAGATCACCTCATCTGGAAATGTCTCGGTAATAGGTGCACTGGGCTCAGATTCCTTAAGGTTTTCCAATCTGGAGAGATGATCCGCCACCACATTCTTGACTCTAGGCTTATCCTTAATCTCAATATCAAATTCCTGGAGTAGAAGGATCCATCTGGTAAGACGTGCTTTGGCATCCTTCTTAGCCATTAAGTACCGGATGGCGGTGTGATCATTGTAAATAGTAACTCTAGATCCGAGAATATAAGATCGATACTTATCCAAAGAAAGACTACGGCCAGCATCTCTTTCTCAGTCACAGTGTAATTCCGTTGGGCGGCATCCAAAGTCCGGCTGGCGTAGTGAATGGCAAATGGTAAACCATCCCTCCTCTGTCCAAGCACAGCCCCAACGGCAAAATCTGAAACGTCCGTCATGATCTCGAATAGGAGAGACCAATCGGGTGGCTGAAGGACATGAGCTGAAACGACCATATTTTTGAGAGTCTCAAAAGACGCATGGCACTTATCATTGACAATAAACTCGGTGACTTTTGTCAGCAAGTCAGTAAGCGGTCGGGCAATCCGACTGAAGTCCTGAATGAACCGTCGGTAGAAACCGACATGCCCCAGAAAAGACTGCAACTGACGCAAGTTGGACGGTGGATTGAGTTTTCTGATGATATCCACCTTGGCAGGATCAACCTCCATGCCCCTGTTGGAGACTATATGACCAAGGACCGTCCCTTGAGTCACCATGAAGTGACTTTTCTCCCAAGATAAAACAAGGTTGACCTCTATGCAGCGCTGAAGCACACGGTCTAGGCAGTCAAGACAAGCATCAAACTCGTCGCCATAGACCGAGAAGTCATCCATGAAGATCTCTAAACAGTCACCCACCATGTCCGAGAAGATGGACAACATGCACCTTTGGAATGTCGCTGGAGCGTTACATAGACCAAAGGGCATCCGTCTGAAAGCATAAGTCCCAAACGGACAGGTGAATGTCGTTTTCTCCTGGTCTTCGGGCGCAATGGCCACTTGGTTATATCCAGAGTACCCGTCAAGGAAGCAATAATGACTCTTCCCAGCTAGCCGTTCGATAATCTGATCAATGAAAGGTAGCTGGAAGTGATCCTTCTTGGTGGCATCATTCAATCGTCTGTAGTCGACACAGACCCTCCAAGAAGTGGGTACTCGGGTAGCGATCTCCTCTCTAGCCTCATTGACAACTGTAGTGATACCCGTCTTCTTGGGTACCACATGTAGTGGACTAACCCATTTGGAGTCGGGGATGGGGTTGATAAAATCAGCGCTCCACCACTTTGAAATTTCTTTCATGACAACGTCTCGAAGATTCGGGTTCAGCCGTCGTTGGAACTCACGCGACGGCCTAGCGTCATCCTCAAGATAGATGTGGTGAGAGCGCAGAGCCGGACTAATCCCCTGGAGATCAGCTATACTCCAACCTATTGCCTTGCGGTTTCTTTCAAGAACCTCCATCGGACGAGATTCTTGCTCTCCAGTCAACCCCGCTGAGATAATGACTGGGTGCATATCTGGCTCACCCGCAAGGAATCTGTACTTCAACGGCTGCGGCAAAGGCTTCAGTTCTGGACAACTGGGAGGTGGCAGATCTGGCTTCTGATATGTCTGTGTAAATGCTACCAGATCTGCATGGGAGAACTCTCGCTCTGCATGAATCTCTGACAAAGGGCGGCTGGCTGAATCATCAATGAACTGCACTGGCTCGCACTCTGTCATGGATGTTGGCTCAGAAGGAATCAGATAAGGCAAATAATCATCGAAATCATCCCAGTCAATGTCTGAATCTGAGGGATCAAAAGAAGATGAACAAGAATGAAAATCATCGGCAGCACTCGTTACAACACTGTCAGCCTCAGGTGTATCCTCATCCAGGGGTGTGCTCTCCCGGCTCTCGACTACCATGAGCTTTAGATATAGTGAATCTGTAGGCAAGGCGAGGGTCGGTGGTACAGGATCTATCCAGTTGGATTCATCATCAATCATCACAAAATCACACGCCTGGTGGATGTCTAGCTCTTCCTCTGTCATCTGCGCGGCTTCGCTTGATTGCTCCGAGCATTCTAACTCTCTAGCTCTAGTTTCCTCGATCCGTCTCTATTTGTATGGTTTCGCCCTCTACGCGAAAGCATACATTCCCGATGTCATGATCGGTCACTGATTATCTCAAGATTAGATCGGTCTTGTGTTCCACACAAGGCGGGAACACAGTCGAAGTATAGACCAATCAACTCTGAAATTAATCAACAATTAACCCACACTAAAGATCAATAAATTAGAAATAATGTGGAGTCAAAATTTATTTTTAACTCTGCACAAATGGTGTATAGTGACAAGTATGCAGAGAGTTCGAACATAGGGAGCAAACAGGGTAATTCAAGAAAGTGTGCACAAGTGAATGTGTGTTTGAAGTGTTGTCTACACTAAGCAAGCAACTAAAGGAAATTTTTGTGGGTTTTTAATTTTTTTAATAATTTTTTTATTTTTAATTTTGTATTTTGCTTTTTAATTTTCTGATTTTTATAAGTTTATGCTTTATATATATATATTGAATATTGGAAATTAAAAACAATGTAATGAAAGGCAAGATAAAATATTTATAAAAATGTGCAAAAATAACCAAAAATTCAGAAATAAAATCTTTTTGATATTTTTAGGATTTTTTACTGTTTTTGTGATTTTTGGGGATTTTTCAAAGTGTTATTGGTATTTTTAAATACTGAAATAAGGCAAAACAGTGGAAAATGTGCTGGCTGTGAGTAAAATGAGAATTAAAATTAGCAAACATCAACCAAAATTTTTCAACTATTTTTCAAATAAAGAGAATAAAATAGAGAACAAACAGGAACTGAGTTTGTGATTTTTGGATTTTTCTTTGATTTTATATATTTTTTGAAGTTTTTGAATGTTTTCAAATTTTTGGTGTTTTTCTTTTGAGATTTTTAGTGATTTTTGGACTGACACTAGAATATGATAAAATAGACACTAGGTAATTTTTTTTGTAATTTTTCGAAGTGTTTTAATATTTTTTGGTATTTTCTAAGCTAGACAGGGAATAAAAAGCATATTTTTTTATTTTTAATAAATATTAAAAAGCAATAAAATTAAAAACTAAAAATATGGCGACGAAGTACACGTATCTAGTAGCTTAACCCTAATTTTTTGGTATTTTTGGACTTACAATGATAATTTAAATAATTACAACAAGCATCCAAAAATTAAGCAAGCCTGGCAGGGGTATATATGCAAAATGCGAAATATCCAGGGGCATACATGCAAAATCTCCACAAATTGTAAACTGAAACTTGCATTTACTGGACTAAACACAAATTACAAAACACGGAAGGGCCTTGGTACAAAATGTCCAAGCCAAACACGTGCGAAACACGCGCCTGGCAGGGACCTAACGACAATATCAGAAACTAACAGGGGCTTGTATGCAAAATCGCCAAGGTCACGTGCGAGGAAGTGCGTGACCTGACGGGGACTCAGATGTGAATATTTTAAAAGCACGGGTGTCCAAGGAAAATATTACAAAGATAAATACTGACAGAGGGATGTTTCAATACTCTTAATTAAATACAAAAATTGACGGGTTGGATTTGCAAAATACCCAGTCAAAGGCTGATCCCACGGTGGCTGATCGTTCACTTACGACACGTGGCGGCCTATCAGCTCGCGATGACGGTTCGCATTCTGCGGCCCAGATCAGAAGATGCTGAAGATCGGACGGTCGGGCCCTTGCAAGCTCGGATGGATGCTGCTTCGTCTGGAGTTCTTGTCAATCGGACGACGGCGAGCAAGGCAGGAAGAACATGGAGGAGCTCTCGCCAGAGGTTGCTTCCCCTGCGAAGAACGCCCACCTCCGTCAACTGTTGGGGCTCAAAAAGGGACCAGGTGCCTCCTGCAGGTCTTCCTAAGGTGTTGGTGACTCCAAAAGGGCCCGGCGGAGGCCGGCGGGCGTGCGTGGGGCTGCCGGAGCAAGGGAGCTCCAGGAACCACCTCTTCTTCAAAATAAGTCCCAGGTGTACTTTGAAGCTCGAGACCTGCAACAAAGAGGTTATGTGGGTGCGCGGGCAAAATGCCACGCACCTCCAGATGGTGAGAAATGGGGGAAATGGCGGAATGAGGACTCGCCGGAGCGCAGCACCGGAGTTGCGCTCCGGCGAGGCGATCAATGACGTGATTAGGTGGACGATTTGACGAAGAACGATGGGCGAAATTATCCTAAAGCGACGAGGAACGAGAAGGGGATAAATAGAGGGAAAGAACAACCTCGATGGCCTGGGGCCAGAGGGTGGTTACCTCGACGGCGAAGCTTCACCGGAGGTGCGCGACGATCCGGGCGCTCTCCCGTCGCCTGGAAGCCTGGAGCTCAGAGCTGTCACCTCCGGGCACCTTTAGCTCGACCAAGGGGGAGGGATCATTGGTAATTCGCGGTTCAACCCGGGGAAGGAAGTAGGAGGTTTGTATTTGAAGAGTGGCGAGTGCGTGACTTCGAGGGGAAGTCACGGGCACGCGAAGGAGATCTAGGGAGATCTGGAAGGACGGCGATGGAGATGGATCTACAGGGATCAAGTTTCGTGAAGGAAGCGGCGACAAAGGACGAATGGCATGGCCTCGAAAAATCCGCAAGATCGGGCAAAAATCGAGGCCAATCGCAGACCTAGGGATCAAGGACAGGCTGTTGACCCGCCGGTCAACAGTCGGAGGCACCTGGTTGGTCCACGTGGACCAACCAGGAAAAAGTTTTACGAAAAGCTTTGTTAATTCGATAAAAAATATAAAATAGTCGAATTAATTTTGGGTTATTAAATAAAAAATGCTTAAATTTTATGTAGTATTTTGTTATGATTTTTAATTTATTTTATGAAGTATACTTTTACAAGTTACCTTTATACCCCTATATCGGTATATTATCTATATATTTTATTACTTTTATTTTTATTTTGTATTTTTATTTTTATTATTTTTATTTAGTATTTTCTAAAATTATAGAATACTTTTATATACGCAAATATAATTTAATTTTATTTTTCTGATATGTTTTATGTATTTAATAAAATATAAGAGTGTGTTATATAGGTATAAGTACAGGTATAGTATCTATGTATAACCTATATATGTTTATTTTTATTTTTATTTTTCTTTGCATTTTTATTCTAGTTTTAATGCACATAGTTATTATAAGTAATATTTACATAATTATAAAAATATAAAAATACAAAAATAATGAATAAAGAATAAATTGAATATTTTATTCAGTACAAGTATACAAGGTGGGTCCAAAACTCGACTTTTAAACCGTAGCTCCGCCAAATGCGAAACCACCACCATTGGATAAATTATTTTCTTTTATATGACAATTAAAGGTGAGTATGCTGCATTTGGAGTCTTTATTTGTGAGATACGGGTCTGGGAAGTTGGGATTCTGGATTTTTATTCAGACCATAACCTTTTATCTGTGTATTATTTTTCTGTGAAATCAATTTTGTATTTTTCTTTATAAAATTATCTACAACTTTCATGTACAAGGTTTCTCTATTTGATGTATAAAAAGTGGAACCAAAAATAGGTCCCAAAATGAATAAAGAATGAATAGAATGTAGAGGTATTTTATCTGTATTTCTGATCTTATCTCCCCCTACTTTATTCCTTGTCGACCTATTCATCAAGATGCCTAGATCTCGGGGTTTCGGGTCATAAAATATTTACAATATTTTATTCTTTTTCTTTTCTTTATTTATTCTATAATTTTGGCTTTAATTACAACATTTTATACACTATATAAATGCACATGCATGAATGCTAAGATGCTCTATTTAAGGGTATTTACAGGCATTTGCTAGGTTTTTTTGGTGTCAAAATGATAGAATAAAGATGATAAAATGTGGATTCATCAGTCACCGCCTTGGCTGTGGCCAAGAATGGACGTCCGAGTATGATGGGGGCATCGGTTACCGACTCAGGGATCTCCATGTCCAACACAACGAAGTCCACGGGGAATTTCAGGCCCTGAATGGTAACGACCACGTCTTTCAATAACCCCTTCGGTCTCTTAGTCGACCTATCAGCAAACTGAAGGACTGTCCTGCTCCTAAGAAGATGACCAAACTCGAATCGGTCGAGCAAGGCTGCCGGAAGAAGGTTAATTGAAGAGCCGTTGTCTAATAGAGTGCGATCAAACTGTTGCTCCTGAATCTCGCATCTGACATAGGGAGCTCCTGCATCTGGTCACTCGGCTGGCAGCTTGTTCTGGATGGTGCAGCAAGTGGAATGAGTGAGCACATGGATCTGATCTCTATGGTTGATCCTCTTCCTGCGGACTGTAGTCTTTTCCTTCAGGTTCTTTTTCAAGAGGGGGATGTGCTCAAGTGCCTCTTGTAGAGTCAGCTGAATGTGGAATCTGTCTATCATCTGATTGCCGAACTCTACCCGTTGCTCTTTTTTGGTATTTTATTTTTTATTCCCCTTCGCCCGGCGGAGTGCCTCAGGGAAGGGGATGGTAGGGGCCTCCACAGATGGAGGACTAGGAATAGGTCCCTATGCATGTGAAGGAGGAGAATCCATACAATCATCATCATGCAACACATATGGATCCGTAATGTGAACCGAAACCTTTCCTTTATTCATATTTTTGTTTTTCTTTTTGTTTCCACAGTCCATAGGTACAAAATGTGGGAACATCACAGAGGGTGGCTCAACAAAAGTAGATGTGGTGGCCTCAGTACCACCACTAGCACCTGTGTTCGCGGCATCAGCACCGCGCTCTGGTTCAGCATCCAAAATGGTGGCATCAGCACCACTGTCTGCAACTGGTATCACGACGGCCTCAGTATCGTCGTCTGGATCTCCATCATTGGTGGCCTCAGCACCACCGTCTTCAACATCGTCATTAGCGGCATCAGCACCGCTACTCTGCTCCTCTGGCGCTCCTGGTTCTGCATCTGGTTGTCGCTCAGAAGAGGCGCCGCCGCCAGGAATCCTACCGCTCCTAGTAGTCACAAAATCATCATCATAGAAAGAATAAGACATATCACTCAAATAGTCACTAGGAGAGTGTTGAATAGGGAATATCGGAGGGTCGTACGGTTTCACAAGGCGAAACCGCAGTCGATGCGGTGACCGCTCGAAAATCTCGATTCAAACAACAATTAACCCACGACAATCAAGTAAAGCAGTGAAAGTGTGTGGAGTTAAAAGTTATTATAAATCTACAACAAGATGTGTATAGGTGCAAGTATTGTAGAGGTCGAACACAGGGAGCAGACAGGTAGAACGGGGCACTAAGGCTCAAAATGTGTGTGTATGTGATCAAGAGTCTATTAGGCTATTTTTTGTGGGTTCTTAGTTTTATATATTTTTTTATTTAAATTTTAATTTTATATTTTTGTATTTTGATTTTAAATTTACTGATTTTATAATTTTTTTATATATTTTATATTTTTTATTTCTTTTTCAATATTGGAAAATAAAGACAATGTAATAAAAGGGAGAAAGAGATACTTATAAAAAAAGATAAAAATATCCAAATATTAGCAAATAAAGTCTTTTTGGTCTTTTTATACTTTTTTACTGTTTTTGTGATTTTTGGGAATTTTTAAGAATATTTTTGGTATTTTTAAATAGCAAAATAGAGAAAACAGTGAATAAAATGCAAGGTCTGAAACTAAAATGGAGAAATAAAATGGAAAACAGTAGTAAAAATTCTCCAAATTAATTTTCAATGAAATATAATTAAATAAGGAAAATTTAGACACCAAGATTAAATTTTTAGGGTTTTTGTAGAATTTTTAATATTTTTATAAAGGTTTTTGGGGTTTTGTGATTTTTATGAGTTTTCTTTTGTAATTTTTAATGATTTTTGGACTGAAGTTAAAACACACTACAAGAAACAAAATATATTTTTTTGGGATTTTTCTGGAGAGCTTTTATATTTTTTATGGATTTTCTAAGCAAGACAGTGCACAAAATGGCTATTTTTTTATTTTTAATAAATATTAAAATGCAAGAAATATGAAAAATAAAAATAGGATGATGAACTACTATGCAACAGGGCACTACTGTGATTTTTGGAGATTTTTTGGGGTTTTATAGGTGCATACATAAAAAATACAAGCAACAAAAGGTAAATACATATCTGTAGGGGCGTTTTTGGAATATTCAGAAAACCCGAGGGCCTCTTTGCAATATTTCCAGAATATATATATATATATACACACACACACACACACATGAAATGAACTTGCTGGACTTAAAACTAATAACAAAATGCCCGAAGGGCTATCCCGCAAAATTACCAAAGGCACGTGCAAGAGCACACGCACTGGCAGGGTTATAACTGCAATAATATTGAAGTTCGGGGGCCGATTTGCAAATATTACAAAAACTATTAAAGGTCGAGGAATGTTTAACTATTAATAACTAAATACAAAAAACGCTTGGGGTGTATGTAGCAAAATACCCAAGCCTTGAGTGATCCAACGGCGGTGCGGCTTCTACTAAAGCCACGTGGCAGGCTGCGGTGCGCCGATACCCCTTCGCTATCTAGGGCCGAGATTAGATTGGGCTTTGAGGATCTGACGGCTGGAGGGGGCGCGCGATCAACGACAGATGATAGGCCTGGAAGAACTAGCTGAATCCGATGGCCCAGAGATGATCACGAAGAACCAGGAGGCGGACCGGCGACGATGAAGTTCCCTGGCCCCTCTCCCTCGTCTCCGTCGTCGTTGGAGGTTGCAAAAGGGGCCGCGCGGCTCCTGGAAGTCTCCCCGAGTAGACGGCGGGGTCAAAATGGCCCAAGGAGGGCCGGAGGTCCGTCATAACGTGAGCGGAGGGGGGCGGCTCCAGGCTGTCGGGCGTCGACAAAAATCGAACCCAGATGGGGTTCTTCGACCCTGGACCTGCAAGAAAAATGCAAACCAACAGTATCGAGGTTCCAGGTCTAGCAAAACATGGACGGCGCGTGTAGGGGGTGATGGCGCTCGTCGGAGCTCCCAGGAAAGGTGGCCCACTACCTCATTTCCGCCCGAACAAGCACCATGCCACTTCTTGTTCATCTTCGTAGCTGTACCTGAGGATTCTTCCGGCAAGATAGTAGGATTTCAGCACTCCCAGGGTCAACTCTGACTTAGCCCGCGCCTTTGTCTGAGGTCAGACTCTGCTAGTTCAGGGAAGCAAGAAAGAGGGGACCCGTCTGGGCTCCGGCAAGGTATCGGGCGTGAAATCCGAGTGATTTACTTGATGAAATGGGCAGCTAAATGCATCAATCAACGCCTGGTATTGAAAGCGAACCCAATAGAAAGAAAATAGGCTACAAAACATAAAAAAACAACCTCAAGTTGGTCCAAAAACCAACGAGATGAAACCTCACGCCGAAGGCCGGCGAAGGTGGTGGAACGCACCCTGTGCCCTTGGCCGGCCTTGCCTGGGCTGCTGGAGGTCTCCCTGTCACCGAGCCCGGTCCGGAGCACGCCACGCGAAGCCAAACCAGGGTCCAAATGCAGTTCAAAATCAAATGGGGGTGGCTGGGCGGTTTTTGAAACAATGGCCAAGGGGGTGCAAAGATCGAGGAATTGTCATTGATACAACGATGCACTCCCCGAGATAAGTACTAGGCGTGTAAGATGGGTCTTCGAGGAACAAAAGTTGTGAAGGTCGCGTCATGAAAAGATGAAAGATGCGGCCCCCAAAAAGGGGCGAAAATCAAGAAAAACTCATTTATGACAAGTAACAGGCTGGGGTCAGAGAGTTGACCGCGGGTCAACTCTCCAGCCCCCCTGGTTGGTCCACGTGGACCAACCAGGAAAAAAGCCTGAAAAATGATTTAAAAAATCATTATAAAATAGTAAACGATTTTATTAATTTTAGGTTACTAAATAAAAAATATTTATAATTTTATAAATTATTTTATTATGATTTTTAATTATTTTTATGAAGTATATTTTTACTAGTTACCTTTATGCCCCTATATAGGTATATTATCTATATACTTTATTACTTTTATTTTTATTTTGTATAGTTAATTTTATTATTTTTATTTATTATTTTATAAAATTATAGAATACTTTTATACATGTAAATATGTTTTTATTTTATTTTTCTGATGTGTTTTGTATACTAAATAAAATGTAAGAATGTATCATATAGGTATGTCTATAGAATTAATACCTATGTATTATACATACATGTATTTTTTTTGAGTTTTATTTACATTTTTATTATGATTTTAATATACAAATATATTATAAGTAATATAGACAACATTATAAAAATATAAAAACATAAAAATAATGAATAAATAATAAATTGAATATTTTAATATGTACAAGTATACAATGAGGGTCCAAAACTCAACTTTCAAACCGTAGCTCCGCCAAATGCGAAACCACCGCCATTAAATAGCTTATTTTATTCTATATACAATTAAAGGTGAGTTTGATGCATTTGGGGTTGTCATTTGTGAGATACGGGTCTGAGAAGTTGGGATTCTGGAATTTTATTCAGACCATAACTTTTTATCTGTACATTATTTTTGAGTGAAATCAATTTTGTATTTTTCTATATAAAATTATCTACAACTTTTATGTACAAAGTTTCTTTATTTGATGTATAAAAAGTGGAACCAAAAATAGGTCCCAAAATGAATAAAGAATGAATAGAAAATATAGGTCTTTTATCTGTATTTTGGCCCTTATCTCCCCCTACTTTATTCCTTGTCGACCTATTCATCAAGATGCCTAGGTCTCGGGGTTTTGGGTCATAAAATATTTACAATATTTTATTCTTTTTCTTTTCTTTTCTTTATTCTATAATTTTGGCATTAAAAACCGTATTTTATACATTATTTACACACCTATGCATGAATGCTAAAATGCATGAATTAATGTTATTTACACGCATTTACTAGGGTTTTTAAGGCCAAAATGATAGAATAAAGATGATGAAACGTAGATTCATCATCCCCCTATACTTGCCTTTGCTAGTCCCTAGCAAACACTTATGCAATAAGTGCAGAAAAAGAAAAATAAAGAAAAGAAAAAGAAGAAAGATGGACTAAATTTAATTATCAAACTTATCTTCACAAAATCAAAGTTTGGAGCTTAAGTCGGACCTTCGGAATTTTAGTGCGGGCGGAACCTTATTGAGAACCGAATCTGAAATCCAACAGTCCCTGAGAATCTCAAAACTCTGTCCAAGTCTCCTCAATAGCCAAGTCAGAAATATCTCAATTCATACGCAAACCCTTATGACTATGAATCTGACTCGTACAGTGTAAGTGATAGTGGCTCTCCCCAACTAGAATGACAAAGAAACTGACTTCTCCAGTACGACAACCCAATGATTCCCCAATCCAATAACTCCATCCTCGAGGAGCGGGGTATTCCCTTCTAAGTTCAAGTGCAACCAGCTCAAGAGGAGGGGGTGAAGAGAAGAATGGACGGTAGCCAGTGTAGCTACCTATCCTAGGATGCAAGACTAGTGTAGTCAAGTCATCCAGCTGCAGGCTCACATGATTTGACTTTGGAACTCAAGCTTGCTTATTTTCTATACATACTTGCAGGCTTTTTATTTTTGTACATGCCTGAACTTTTTTTTTTGAAATACTATATACAGCAGCATTTACATAAGGAGTTTTTCCTCTTGAGCCAGTAGACTATCCCTCTTTTGAAGCTTTATCGCAACCCACAGCCTCCTGTCTCTAGACTTCCTAATCACTGGACGGGTTGGGGTGCACTTCCCTCCCTAGAGGAGGATAAGTGTTTCCACTTGTGTGCGTCTCATACCGGCAAATCCAATCCCCTCACCACTCCAACTGAGTTGAGCCATGTGAAAGGTGCAGGTGTCCAACTTAGGTCATTATCAACAAGGGTCGTGCATGTGCTCCGAAATACTCTACTTAGGCAGTCAAGAATCCATTGAACCAAGTCCCGTGATCCTCAAAGAATTAAGTCAACTAGACCTGAAGTACCTCAAACCCAGTTCCTATAAGGTTCCTGTTATTAGGTAGGTTTTAAGGTCCAATCAAGCTCCAATCTCCGGATTTTACTTAGACTCGTTCAACTATCAAACTCAATCCGAAAAATGCGAATGCTATGCAATGCAATGCAGAAAATATTTTTGTGATGCAATTTTCAAGATTTTGAACTTTTTATGGATTTTTGAAAAGATGATGATGATGCATATGCAGATGCAATTTTTTGTATTTTTCAAAAAGGTTTTTCAAATGTTTTTGGATTTTAATTTTGCAAATGTTTTTGGGATTTTTGAAAATAAAAAGGTTTTGGCTGAAAACTAGGTTAAAATATGTGCACGGGAGTGCTTCTTATATATACAAGAAGTGGATTTTAAGAATTTACAAGGTAAGTGATCAATTTTATACATATATATAGGTAGTGGATTTTGGTGTGATGTATGTATTCCTCAAACTTATTTGACACAAGCTTTTCACACAATTTTTGAAAACTATAGTCCAAAATAATTTTTACAAACATTTTTGCAAACATGTACACACATTTGAAAATCATTTTGCAAAGGCTTTCAAAACAGTATATATAGGTTTTTCAAAACATTTTTGCAACCATTTTTCAAACCATTTGCAAATCATTTTTCAAAAATTTTATTTCACACAAAGAAAATAAATTTTACAAACCACACATTTTTACACAGGTTGAAAACATCTAACAAAATATTTTCGAAATAGTTTTCAATAGATGTTCACAAAGATTTTCAAACTATTTTTCAAACATTTTGCAAAAAAATATTTTCACCTGATTTATTAATCAGTAAATACAAAAAGAATTTGAGGAATAATCACATCTTTTTATCAAGGTTTTTAATGAATTTTTAAAGAATTATTAGCCATATTTATTAGGAAAATACGAAAGTACGAGTTATGGCTAAAGTATATACACAGTATATACGACCCCCCTATACTTAGCTTGAGCTATGTCCTCATAGATCAGAGAGAAAAGAGAAGACATAACTCATACTGAGTATAGGAAAATCTAAAGAATAAATGAATAAGAGGTGAACGAATGAAAAAAAGAATGAGAAGTTGACCGTCCCCCCTATACTTAGGATCAAATAATCCTAAGTATAGCAGACTGTACACAAAGCAGGGAGGGTCACAGGTGGGAATGAACAGATCGTACTCAGATTGTCTCCCCCTATACTTAGGGTAAGATATCCCTAAGTATAGACAAGAAGAGGAGACAATGGAGAGGATCGAAAAGAATAGAAACTCGGGGTGCACACCCCCCTATACTTAGGACAAAGTACGTCCTAAGTATGGAAAACTGTCTACAAGGGCGGCACCTTTTTGATAGACAAAGAATATAGGAGAGGAAAAGAAGAAAAGAAGAAAAGAGATGAGACTGGAAATGAGATCATGAGAATGTACGCGTCACTCCCCCTATACTTAGGGTAAAAGAAGCCCTAAGTATAGGCAACGGCAGGAGTGATGACATAGAACGACGAAAGAGCACTCGACTCGTCCACCCCTCCTATACGTAGAACAAAGTGCGTCCTAAGCAAGGCAAACACGAGAATGGATGGACGAGAAATACGAGAGAGACAAAGACAAACAAAGGAGAATGTACAACAGAGGTGGATGTACAGATGATCAAGAAGGTTGAAAGCGAACCTTCTTGCGGGACCGCTGAGGAATGGATCTGGTGTGATGCAGGTCGACATCGGGGTCCACAGTGGACGGAAGCCGATCAGGGTCGACAGAGTGAAGATCCTCAGTGGCCCTAGGGTGTGAAGGCACAGACGGATCAGTGAAAGAAGTGTTGCTAGGTCCGGCCTTGGGAGTCTCGCTAGTGTTAAAGTGAAAAGGGGCGAACTCATCATCATCGGAAGTAGTGTACTCGGAGTCGTCCTGCGAGGTGTCGTCCAGGTCAAAATCAAAAGGCACGAACTCATCGGTGGAAGTAGTCGAACTCTGTTCGTCCTCTATAATCTCAACTGGATCATCTTTCTCATCAAAAGGCCTGAATCTCCGAAGAAAAGCAACTAAATCAAATTCGGCCTTTGGCTCATCGGTATCTACATGAACAGGAGCGGACTCATCAGTGGAAGTAATCAAAGCATGTCCGTCCTGTATAGTCTCTAAATCTGCCCTCCGCTCAATGGTATCGATCGTGTAAATCCCGCGGATGTCATCAACACAACACCAAGTCCCAGAAGAAGGAATGTCGAGGTCCATGCTTTCCAAGTTTTCCTCAACCGGGAGGAATTCTCGGGTCTCAGTGGAATCCAATAGACAACAAAATTCTCTAATAGTATCATCAAGGTCATGGTCCTCGAGGTCAGCCAAGATAGGTGTGGTCACATCAGGCGCAGGTCTCTGGTCGGTAGTGGGTGTGGTGATCAATGCTTCGCTCTCGTCAGCAGGACGGAAGCAAATCTCTCCTGATCTGTAATCAATAACGACCCTCGCAGAGGCGAGGAATGGTCGTCCCAGGATGATTGTAGAGTGCTCCCCAGTGGAGGTCTCCATGGGCAAAATGACAAAGTCAACAGTGTAGCTCGTGCCCTGAATCGAGATGACGGCGTTTTCAAGGATACCCTTCGGCCTCTTTATTTATCCATCAGCAAACTGTACGATAATCCTGGTTTTCTTGAGAGGCCCTAAGTGAAGAGACTGTACCAGCGAGAAGGGTATGATGCTAATCGAAGCACCGCCGTCGAGGAGAGTGTGATCACATGTGTGGTCAGAGATGGTGCAGGTAATGAAAGGTGTGGCAGTGTTCCTCTTCCGAGGAATGGGGCGGTGTGTGATGGCATGGGCAGTGGCCATGGTCAAAATATGACGCTCAGATCTGCTCCTCCGCTTTCTCTTCTTGGGAAGAGGAGTAGATAAATCAGTCATGGCCTGCTGAAGTGGGGCACGGATAATCTCATGTATGGTGGCCACCACATCTAGTTCAGTCAACATTTTTTTGAATTTTGGACCTCCTCCATACAAGGGAGGAAGTCGGAATCATCATCTACACGAGGCATGCCAAGAGCAGTCTGTACAGCGGCATCCTCGAGGTCAAAGGTGGGACAAAGTGTGAGAGGTTGTGTGGTCATAGGATCTGGCAAGTGGTACCTCTCCTCACAGTCTGGCTCGATCATGTGTCTCCCGAAATCTTTTTGTGTTTTTAAAATTTTTTCATTTTTTTGTATTTTGGGCGATTGCAAGCTCTCATGATAATCCTCAAATGATTTCGTATCCTCAAAGACTGGAGCGGCATTTTGGTTCTTATTTAAATTAGTAAGGTCGACAATCCTCGAATTCATCTGCTCCATCATCTGATTCAAGGTCTCAAGTGTTGATATCATGAAAGGTGACTCCAAAATCTCAGGATCGGGTGTGTCGAATGTGGGCGGCGGGTGTGGACAAAAATCACATTCCGGATCATGATACTCAAGGAAGAGCGGATTGTCGAAATGTGTAGGAGATGGTGGTGAAAATGACTGGTGAAGGTCAAAGTCCGGATCCTGAAATAGTGGGTTGGTCGGATATGTACAAAAATCAGGAGCAAAGTCCTCCTGGAAAAAAGTGAGGTGGACCGGCTGGAGTGAACGAATGATTTGTAAAGTCCGGATAAAATATGCTCCAGTCGGCCATCTCGAAACAAAAGAAAATGATCGGAAGAGCACGATGGTCAAGTCAAGAGAAGTGAGAAGAAAGGCGCAAGTGCGCAAAAGCGATCTAGGACACACACAAAACAATCACAAACAAAAAATGAAAATAAATCAAACCCTCAATTCACCTACTCAACTCGGTAGAGACCGAAAATTCGGTCATTTTATCTTGTCTGTTTTAGAGTTAGGTGAGAAGTCAAGAAGTTGCGCAAACACTTAAGGGGCTGAATGGGATTTGGGCACTATCCTTAGTGTGTGCGCGAGCAAGTAAGAGCGAAGACAATGAGGGGATTACTCACCCCAATACAAGATTTTCTTTTTAGTGGATTTTAGGGCCAAGTAATATTAGCAGTCCCAATTTTATTAATTGTCACTTTTTTTTGGATTTTTAATTAGAAATGCACGAGCCTAACGATGAGTCAATTTCACTTAGCACCTAGGTGATCAAAATCAGAGGGAGAGTCGGAAAAGCAATGCAAGCGGAAAAAATGATGATGAATGCTAAAGCGTAAATGCTCACCTTGCCTCCAGCACTCTACATGCAAAGATGCTCAGCAGAATTGAAACCTATCTATATGCAAATGCAAAACCGATGAAATCGCCCTAAGTTTCAGAACTTGCTATTAGCGGGAAGAACCACAAGCTGACCACCAATCCTCAACCCTAGAGTCCGGTCTAGGCTCACCCCTCCTCTGCTCAACACACTTGAGTTTAGGAGAAAGCGCTTTGCGGGGAGAGCTCGCAGCGCGACGAATTGAAGGTGACGATCAACTGTTTAAAATTTGACTAAGTCCAAACGAGACTATAGGTGCATGCATAATATTAGATGTTTGGCCTTAGTCTATCGCAAGCAATCCTAAAAGCTAAGGGTTCAATCACACAAAAGAAATGAAAAAATAAAACCGGAAAACAAAATAAAAAAATGCGAAGAAAACGTGAGAAAGCCGCGGCGAGCCCCCAAGTGAACAATTACTTGGAAATTAGGTTCAAGAGTCCAAGTCTGGCTGTACCTGTATTATTACAAATAATAGTGGTCTCTCTCTCACTTAAAATTACAAAATATAAATGCACTAAAATAAAAGCTCAGAAGTTGTCTTCAAAATTCCCTCCAAGTCCGTCTTGGTGCGAAGCCGAAGCCGCTTCACGTGGTTGCACGAGTGCTCCTAGAAAGGAGTGCCTCCCTCGATCCGCGTACCTTGCACAAAGTCAAACAAGAGGGTGGTTAGACAATTCAAATGATATATCAAAATAAAAGAGCAAAAATAAGCAACGATAAAAACCGCGAAATAGACAATCAAATCACAATCACAAACAAGACCCGAACTACGCGTTGTTGCTCCTCGGCAACGGCGCCATTTGTTGAACAGGGAATATCGGAGGGTCGTACGGTTTCACAAGGCGAAACCGCAGTCGATGCGGTGACCGCTCGAAAATCCCGATTCAAACAACAATTAACCCACGTTAATCAAGTAAAGCAGTGAAAGTGTGTGGAGTTAAAATTTATTATAACTCTACAATAAGACGTGTATAGGTGCAAGTATTGTAGAGGTCGAACACAGGGAGCAGACAGGTAGAACGGGGAACTAAGGCTCAAAATGTGTGTGTATGTGATCAAGAGTCTATTAGGCTATTTTTTTGTGGGTTTTTAGTTTTATATATTTTTTTATTTAATTTTTAATTTTATATTTTTGTATTTTGATTTTTAATTTACTGATTTTATAATTTCTTTTTTTTATATTTTATATATTTTATTTCTTTTTCAATATTGGAAAATAAAGACAATGTAATAAAAGGGAGAAAGAGATATTTATAAAAATAGATAAAAATATCCAAATATTAGCAAATAAAGTCTTTTTGGTCTTTTTATACTTTTTTACTGTTTTTGTGATTTTTGGGAATTTTTGAGAATGTTTTTGGTATTTTTAAATAGCAAAATAGAGAAAACATTGAATAAAATGCAAGGTCTGAAACTAAAATGGAGAAATAAAATGGAAAACAGTAGTAAAAATTCTCCAAATTAATTTTAATGAAATATAATAAAATAAGGAAAATTTAGACACCAAGATTAAATTTTTAGGGTTTTTATAGAATTTTTAATATTTTTATAAAGGTTTTTGGGGTTTTGTGATTTTTATGAGTTTTCTTTTGTAATTTTTAATGATTTTTGGACTGAAGTTAAAACACACTACAAGAAACAAAATATATTTTTTGGGATTTTTCTGGAGAGCTTTTATATTTTTTATGGATTTTCTAAGCTAGACAGTGCACAAAATGGCTATTTTTGATTTTTAATAAATATTAAAATGCAATAAATATGAAAAATAAAAATAGAATGATGAACTACTACGCAACAGGGCACTATTGTGATTTTTGGAGATTTTTTGGGGTTTTATAGATGCATGCATAAAAAATACAAGCAACAAAAGGTAAATACATATCTGTAGGGGCGTTTTTTGGAATATTCAGAAAACTCAAGGGCCTCTTTGCAATATTTCCAGAAAATATATATACGAAATGAACTTGCTGGACTTAAAACTAATAACAAAATGCCCGAAGGGATATCCCGCAAAATTACCAAAGGCACGTGCAAGAGCACGCGCACTGGCAGGGTTATAACTGCAATAATATTGAAGTTCGGGGGCCGATTCGCAAATATTACAAAAACTATTAAAGGCCGAGGAATGTTTAACTATTAATAACTAAATACACGCTTGGGGTGTATGTAGCAAAATACCCAAGCCTTGA
This sequence comes from Ottelia alismoides, assembly GCA_037367405.1. Lineage (NCBI taxonomy): Eukaryota > Viridiplantae > Streptophyta > Magnoliopsida > Alismatales > Hydrocharitaceae > Ottelia > Ottelia alismoides. Next base: position 715,795 of record JAZKJV010000093.1, on the reverse strand, counting down.
GTGATCCAACAGCGGTGCGGCTTCTACTAAAGCCACGTGGCAGGCTGCGGTGCGCCGATACCCCTTCGCTATCTAGGGCCGAGATTAGATTGGGCTTTGAGGATCTGACGGCTGGAGGGGGCGCGCGATCAACGGCAGATGATAGGCCTGGAAGAACTAGCCGAATCCGACGGCCCAGAGATGATCACGAAGAACCAGGAGGCGGGCCGGCGACGATGAAGTTCCCCGGCCCCTCACCCTCGTCTCCGTCGTCGTTGGAGGTTGCAAAAGGGGCTGCGCGGCTCCTGGAAGTCTCCCCGAGTAGACGACGGGGTCAAAATGGCCCAAGGAGGGCCGGAGGTCTGTTGTAACGTGAGCGGAGGGGGGCGGCTCCAGGCTGTCGGGCGTCGACAAAAATCGAACCCAGATGGGGTTCTTCGACCCTGGACCTGCAAGAAAAACGCAAACCAACAGTATCGAGGTTCCAGGTCTAGCAAAACATGGACGGCGCGTGTAGGGGGTGATGGCGCTCGTCGGAGCTCAAGGGCTCCGGCAAGGTATCGGGCGTGAAATCCGAGTGATTTACTTGATGAAATGGGCATCTAAATGCATCAATCAACGCCTGGTATTAAAAGCGAACCCAATAGCAAGAAAATAGGCTACAAAAAACATAAAAAACAACCTCAAGTTGGTCCGAAAACCAACGAGATGAAACCTCACGCCGAAGGCCGGCGAAGGTGGTGGAACGCGCCCTGTGCCCTTGGCTGGCCTTGCCTGGGCTGCTGGAGGTCTCCCTGTCACCGAGCCCGGTCCGGAGCACGCCACGTGAAGCCAAACCAGGGTCCAAATGCGGTTCAAAATCAAATGGGGGTCGCTGGGCGGTTTTTGAAACAATGGCCAAGGGTGTGCAAAGATCGAGGAATTGTCATTGATACAACGATGCACTCCCCGAGATAAGCACTAGGCGTGCAAGATGGGTCTTCGAGGAACAAAAGTTGTGAAGGTCGCGTCATGAAAAGATGAAAGATGCGGCCCCCCAAAAGGGGCGAAAATCAAGAAAAACTCATTTCTGACAAGTAACAGGCTGGGGTCAGAGAGTTGACCGCGGGTCAACTCTCCAGCCCCCCTGGTTGGTCCACGTGGACCAACCAGGAAAAAAGCATGAAAAAATGATTTAAAAAATCATTTTAAAATAGTAAACGATTTTATTAATTTTAGGTTACTAAATAAAAAATATTTATAATTTTATAAATTATTTTATTATGATTTTTAATTATTTTTATGAAGTATATTTTTACTAGTTACCTTTATGCCCCTATATAGGTATATTATCTATATACTTTATTAATTTTATTTTTATTTTGTATATTTAATTTTATTATTTTTATTTATTATTTTATAAAATTATAGAATACTTTTATACATGTAAATATGTTTTTATTTTATTTTTCTGATGTGTTTTGTGTACTAAATAAAATGTAAGAATGTATCATATAGGTATGTCTATAGAATTAATACCTATGTATTATACATACATGTATTTTATTTTGAGTTTTATTTACATTTTTGTTCTGATTTTAATATACAAATATATTATAAGTAGTATTTACAACATTATAAAAATATAAAAATATAAAAATAATGAATAAATATTAAATTGAATATTTTAATATGTACAAGTATACAATGAGGGTCCAAAACTCAACTTTCAAACCGTAGCTCCGCCAAATGCGAAACCACCGCCATTAAATAGATTATTTTATTCTATATACAATTAAAGGTGAATTTGATGCATTTGGAGTTGTCATTTGTGAGATACGGGTCTGGGAAGTTGGGATTCTGGAATTTTATTCAGACCATAACTTTTTATCTGTACATTATTTTTGAGTGAAATCAATTTTGTATTTTTCTATATAAAATTATCTACAACTTTCATGTACAAAGCTTTTTTATTTGATGTATAAAAAGTGGAACCAAAAATAGGTCCCAAAATGAATAAAGAATGAATAGAAAATATAGGTCTTTTATCTGTATTTTGGCCCTTATCTCCCCCTACTTTATTCCTTGTCGACCTATTCTTCAAGATGCCTAGGTCTCGGGGTTTCGGATCATAAAATATTTACAATATTTTATTCTTTTTCTTTTCTTTTCTTTATTCTATAATTTTGGCATTAAAAACCATATTTTATACAATATTTACACACCTATGCATGAATGATAAAATGCATGAATTAATGTTATTTACATGCATTTACTAGGGTTTTTAAGGCCAAAATGATAGGATAAAGATGATTAAACGTAGATTCATCAGAGAGGTGTCCTCTGTAAACTCTACCTGCTCAGACTTCCTTTTCAGATTGTTCGGGTTAGGTTCAATCTGAGCGGGTATGGAGGCCTTCCCTTTGATTATTTCCCTCATCTCCTGCCGGAATTCATCCATTTCTTGCCTGAAGGATGCTCGCTGTTCAAAGAGCAAGCGGGCAAGATCATCGAGAGCTGGGTTCTCAAAAGTGGGACTCTGAGAACCGGATGGTTGTCCCTGCTGGAAATGGGGCTACTGCTGCTGTGGCTGATACTGGGGAGGATGGTGGTAAGGTTGCTGAGGCTGCTGTCGCTGCCTCCACTGCTGTCCCTGATAGGCGGGACGAGGACCACTATGGTACTGCTGTTGATGGGCATACTGGGGCTGCTGGTGTTGCTGTTGCTGCTGGCTGCTCTGCTGTCCTTGAGCGGGATTCTGCTGCTGGGATGAGGAGCCACTGTTGCCCCAACGGAATCCTGGATGATCACGACGCATCCCAGGCTGAGGGTACCGGTCGTACCAAATCCCATTGACTTCCATCAATGGTTCTTGCTCGAAGGAAGGTAGAGGGAGAACGGCCAGTGGCTGCTCCGGCTGGTAGACCACCATCTGCGTGTCCGAAGATGGCGGCTGCGTTGGGTAGTACTGTAGCACTGGAACCGGCTCTGCCTGGATATGGTTGACCTGGCGGTATGAGGTAGAGGGTTGGTTGGCATTGCTACTGCTCGGATCAGCACGTGATCTTGGAGGCTGTTGGGATTGAGTCTGTGCCTCCTGAACGTAAAGAATCTGCGTCTTCAGATCACTCATGGTCTTGGCAATCTGGTCCATCTGGGCCATGCCTTGCATCTGCTTTTTCTCGAGGATCTCGAGGCGGACTAGCTTCTCACTGATTATGCCCATGTCGGCTGCGGCTGATTCAGCTTGGGCTGCGGCAGCTGACACTGTGTTGGGACCGGCATCGATGCGGGCGATCCTCTGGAATGATCCAGCTTCTTGCGGGGGTTTCTGCTGCGTGTAAACACGGGCTTGGGCCATCACGGTTGAATTTTCTGCCATGCCCTCGTAGATGGCCCAGACATCGTCTTCACCCTTGGAAAAATATGACCCACCGCAAGAGGCGTTGACAAGCCCCTGCAGCTCCGATGTCAGCCCATAGAAGAAACTTTGAACCAGATTGGGCTTGGATATATAATGATGTGGACACCGGTCGATGAGCTCTCGAAATCGATCCCAAGCTTCATGGAATTGTTCATTCGGGATCATGACAAAGTTACCGATCATGGCTCTGGCTGCATTGGTCCGGCCGAGAGGGTAATACTTCTTCAGATATGCGGTCCGGAAATCTTCCCAAGTGTCGATGAATCGCCTGAGGTGTTTGAGCCAGTATGCGGCTCTGTCAACCAAGGAGAATGGAAAGGCGATCATCTTGATCGTGTCCCCAGTCATCAACCGATCATGGATGGTGCTGCATATCATCTCAAACTCTTGGAGGTGGAGGTGTGGCTCTTTGGTCGGCAACCCGTGGAATTTGGGTAGAAGCTGAATGGTATGGGGCCGCAACTCGAAATCTCCGTGGATAGGTGGGAGTCTGATCCATCGATGTGTAAGGGACGCTGCTGGGTTGTGCAATTCTCGCATGATGGTCCGCGGCGGTCTCTCAGCATCGGGATCTCCTCCTCCTACATCAGGTCCTCCTCCTCCTCCACCGCCACCGCCCCCAGGTCGGTTCTCTCTCATCTGAGCAATTTCTCTCATAAGATCACCCATGAAAGTACCCTGGTCGCGAATCTGCCTCTGCATAGTCTCCAGGGATGCAAGAAGTGAATTGTTGATGGTCGCCTGATCAAATATGAACGGAGGGTGATCATGGTCATCTGGGTGCTCGCCTCTGTCTGCCATCACTGTATTCTCTGAAAAAGCAAAAGAGGCCATCTCAGGTGCTGTCGAATGATCTGAACTCTGTGATGCACTGAATTCTGAAACTATTGGGCTGAGAGAAGGAGAATGGGAAGGGTGGTCGAGGGGGAACAGGGTGGATGTGAACTCAGGCTCGGAGAGCGGGCTCTCCGAGATATTCCTAGATGAATGAGGAGGAGTGCTGGATAGCGGTGCCGACAAAGTCGACCTAAGAGATCTCCGTCCCATCATCTTGATTATTGGGAAGAGCAGAGGGAATGCAGAAGAAGAGAGATGAAGGAGAAGCAAAATTGCGCACAATTGTGCTGTGTTTTTGATCTTGACCTAAATAAATCTAGCAATCAAATACAAAAGAGGGGTTAGTTCACCAACTCAACACATGAAGCTGTGAAGGTTCGGCTTTTATCTTGTCAATTTTAGCTTGATTCAGGAATTAATTCTTTCACGAGTCCTTAGAACGCTACGCCTAAAGGAGAGAGAGTACTGCCGGAAAAGTATTCCCGTACTTGTCCTCCTCCTGTGTAACCTGTAACTTGCGCTTTTTAAGGTCCTTGTAACCCTTCATGGATCCCTACTCAGCCAAATAAATAGAGGGAGGAAGCTGATAGGCGAAACCGATACTTCGGACCTCGCTCGCAACGGAATCACCCGTGAGCGTGCAAGATCCTATTCGGACGCAACTGGTGAGACAGACACACCCGTGAAGGCGTGGTCTATGCTTGGTACTTCGGACAAGGTCGATGCTCACACAATAGTGAGTCACCAATGGCGACCAAGCCCTACTCGACTACGTACGATAGTAGCGCCAATACTTCGGAAATTCAGGCGATACACAAGGCAGCCACAAGTTGGGTTTTTAGCTCTAATCCTTACGAAGCGCTCACCTCACTTGGAAGGAGACCTTCCCATGCAACCTGAATACAAGTGAGGGTGTTACTCTCCCCAAACAATGAATCCAATTACCGATTTTATTTTTGGTCAAGGTTTTCTTAGCAGTCCCTTTTTTAATTTTTTTGGTGTTATCGCTTCTTTTGAGTTGATTCAAACAAGCGCCTAAAGGTTTTTGTATTTTCTTGATCCTACTTTGTCCAAAAACAGAGGGAGAATAGAGTCGGAAAAGCCAATGCAAGTCGACACCAAGGTGGAAATCTCACCTTTGTGCCTAGATGATGGATGCAAAGTGAGAAGAATTACAGTGAATCCCAGCTCTCTCCATGCGGGATGCAAAGCAGGATTTATAAACCTAATCTACATGACGGTATGCAATGCGGAAATCGTCCTAAGGTAGGCAACTTCTAGCGTGAAGAACCACAAGCTAACCACTAACCCTCAATCAAAATGTCCGGTCTAGGCTCACCCCTCCTCTGCTCAACACACTTGAGTTAGGAGAAAGCGCTTTTATGGAATGAGCTCGTGGCACGCGGATCGAAAGCTAATGGCCAACTGTTTAATTAGTCTAAGTCCAAATACGATCTATAGGAGCATGCAAAGGTTATTAGTGTGTTTGGACCTATTCTAATCGAATCAAGCAAGGCCTACAACTAAGGGCTTAATCCACAAAAGAAAATAAAAATAAAAACAAAACCAGCAAATGACAACGGAAAACGCGATGAAAAACCGCGGTGAGCCCCCGGGTGGACAAACACCCGGAAATTAGGCCCGAAGTGTCCAAATACATGTATTATTACAATTTATCAAATCACTCTCTCACAAAAAAAATTGCAATTAATCTAAGCACTCTCTCTCACTCCTCCTGCTCTCTCCTGCCGGCTTGGCTAAAGAATAACCGTCTTCGCTTCCCAAGGTTGCTTCGGGTCACCTAGGCGATCCGTCTTGCTCTGCGGTCCCTCGCAAGAAGACAAGAAAAGAATGGTCAGACAGCTCAATCAATATCTATCAAAAGTGCAAGAGAGATAAAAATAACAATGGTAGACAAATAAACACAAACAAACAAAAAGATGAACTACTCACTGTTGCTCCTCGGCAACGGCGCCATTTGATTTAGCCAAAATTCACGGAGTCTAAAGCAGTGTCTCACACAAGGCGGGGACACAAGTCGCTGTGATGACTCGCAGTGAATCCTGGACTAAAATCAACAATTAACCCAGACTAAAGATCAACAATTAGAAATAAATGTGGAGTTAAAATTTATTTTTAACTCTGCACAAAAGATGTATAGCAGTCAAGTATGCAGAGAGTTCGAACACAGGGAGCAAACATGGTAGGTGCACAAGTAAATGTGTGTGAGTGAATGTGAGTGGTGTCTACACTAAGCAAGCAAAGATTTTTTATGGGTTTTTAAAATTAATTTTTTTAATTTTTAATCTTGTATTTTGATTTTTTTGATTTTCTAATTTTTATAATTTTATAATTTATATATTTTTTTCAATATTGGAATATAACCATAATGTAATAAAAGGGAAGATAGAATATTAATAAAAATATGCCAAAATAACCAAAAATTCAGAAATAAATTCTTTTTGGTATTTTTATGGTTTTCTACTGTTTTTGTGATTTTTGGGTATTTTTCAAACTATTTTTGGTATTTTAAACATTGAAATAAATCAAAACAGTGACAAAGCTATTGGTTGGGGGTAAAATTGGAATTAAAAATAACAAACAGCCACCAAAATTTTTCAAACTAATTTTAAAATAAAGAGAATAAAATATAGAGTCAACAGGAACTGAGTTTACAAATTTTGGAGTTTTCTACAATTTTTTATATTTTTTGGAAGTTTTTGAGTGTTTTTGAATTTTTAGTGTTTTTCTTTTGAGTTTTTTTAGTGATTTTTGGACTGACACTAAAGTAGGCTAAAATAAACAGTAGGGAATTTTTTTGGATTTTTTCGAGATATTTTACTATTTTGGTATTTTCTAAGCTAGACAGTGCCGAAATGAAGAGTTTTTTATTTTCAATAAATATGAAAATGCAAGAAAATCAAAAACTAAAAATATGGCGTTAAAGTACATACACAGTAGCTTAAGTTCAATTTTTAGGAATTTTTGGAATTAAAATGATGCCCTAATTACTTAATACAAGCACATAAAAATATCACAGCCTAGCAGGGGTATATGTGCAAATATCCAAAATTCCAGGGGCATAAATGCAATTTTTTCTCAAAAATTAACACTTAATATTCAATTTCCAGGACCAATTACAAATGCAAAGAACCGCAGGGGTGTCGGTGTAAATTACCCACCAGGGCGCGTGACTCGCACGTGCCTAGCAGGGACCAAGATGTAATATCAGAAACCTTTGGGGTCTAACATGCAATTTCTCCAAAACTTTAATACTTAAACTGACAGTTCTAGGATTAAAACGAAATACAAAAAGGACCGAGGGCCTCATTGCAAAATGCCCTCACCTCACGTGTACAGGTCACGTGAGGTGATGTGGCAGAGGACCTGATTGTAAATAAAATAAGCGCGAGGGCCTTGTTGCAAAATTTACAAAATTTTTACACTACAGAGGAAAGTTTGTAGACTAAAATGTAAATACGAAATGCGCAGGGGTTGAGATGCAAAATACCCCAGGCGCGCGGATCCAACGACTGCAACTCTTCACTTAGACACGTGGCGTGAATCCAGCGGTCGATAGCGCTTCGCGTGGACGGCGGAGATTAGATCGTCGGGCGACGATCGAACGGTGGCGACGTGGCGCGATCCAACGGATGCTGCTCGATCTGGGGGGAGCTCCTCGATCCGACGGCTGGGAGGCTAGGACTAAGAACAGCGAAGAACGCCGGCGAGACGAGCTTCGCCGTCCAAGATCTCCTTCCTCCGGTGACGATGGCGCTTCAAACTGGTCGTGGAGCTTCCTGGGGGCCTTCTCTTTCTCTTGGAGGCGTCAAAAGACCACGGCGACGGCCATGGCACTCGCAGGCGGTCGGCAGAGCTGGAGGACTCGGCTGAGCTCCGGCGAGCGACAAAATCGCTCCCAAGCGCAAGTCAACGCGCTTTGACCCTGCAAAAAGGGTTAGGAGGTCCAGGGCAAAATGCCTGGACCTCTGGATGGATGTGAAGGAGCGTGAAGCGGCGAGGCGATGAACGGCCGGAGATGCGCTCCGGCCAAGTGGGTGGAATGATCGATTCAGATGACGATTCTCAAAATTTCTTAGGGGCTATTGTTCCTAGGACTGAGGCTAACCTATTGAGCGAGAAATAAATGGGTGAAAGGGCCCTCAATGGCCGGAGCCAGAGGGAGTAATTTACCTCGACCGCCGGAGTTGCGGGAGGTGGCGGAGGCACCCTCGACCTCGGGAACCTTAGCTGACGACCTCGCGATGGAGCTGTCACCTCCAGCGAGCTCAGGAGTGCAAGAAGGTGGAGAGGGGTGGACCAAGGGTTCTTGAAATTCAAATCGAAGGTGGAGGTTTGGTTTTAAGTGGTTTGACCCCTGACCAAGGTGCTCCAAAGATCAAGGCGCCTGGAGCACCACACTGATTCATGGCCCGAGGTAATCACATGGCGGGGTAGACCAATGATCGAGGTTTGGTTTTGCAAAAAGAATCATCACGAAAGAAGGCAAGGGTCAGCCACGAAAAAGCCAAGAAGTTGGCTCAAAAACCAACTTCTGACGCAACACAGGGGGGAAGGACGGCCAGTTGACCTGGGTCAACTGGGACCGTCTCCTGATTGGTCCACGTGGACCAATCAGGAAAAATCCCTGATAAATATTTTGTAAATTTATTTAAAAATAGAAAAAGGCTGAATTAAATGATGGTTATAAAATGAAAAATATTCGTTATTTTATGTAGTATTTTATTGTGATTTTTAATTTATTTTATGAGGTATATTTTCATGAGTTTACTTTTTAGCCCTATATAGGTATAATATCTATGTATGTTAGTATTTTATTTTTATTCTGTGTATTTTATTTTTATGATTTTTATATGTTATTTTCTAAAATCATAAAATACTTTTATATACACAAATATATTTTTGTTTTATTTTTATGATGTATTCTGTACATTAAATAAAATATAAGTATAAAAAGTATATGTATAAATATAGGTATAATACGTGTATGCTTTATAGATGTTTATTTTTATTTTGAGTTTTCTTTGCATTTTTATTCTGATTTTAATGTACATAATTATTATAAATAATATTTATAAGATTATAAAATATAAAAATACAAAAATAATGGATAAATAATAACTTGAATATTTTAATCAGTACATCTATACAAGGTGGGTCCAGAACTCAACTTTCAAACCGTAGCTCCGCCAAATGCGAAACCACCGCCATTAAATAGCTTATTTTATCCTATATACAATTAAAGGTGAGTTTGATGCATTTAGAGTTTTCATTTGTGAGATACGGGTCTGGGAAGTTGGGATTCTGGATTTTTATTCATACCATAACTTTTCATCTGTATATTATTTTTCAGTGAAATCAATTTTGTATTTTTCTTTATTAAATTATCTACAACTTTCATGTACAAAGTTTCTTTATTTGATGTACAAAAAGTGGAACCAGAAATAGGCCCCAAAATGATTAAAGAATGAATAAAAAGGTCTAGGTATATATACTGTATTTTTGACCTTATCTCCCCCTACTTTATTCCTTGTCGACCTATTCATCAAGATGCCTAGGTCCCGGGGGTTTGTGTCATAAAATATTTACAATATTTTATTCTTTTTCTTTTCTTTTATTTATTCTATAATTTTGGCTTTAATTACAGTATTTTATACACTATTGAGATGCACATACATGAATGCTAAGATGCTCTATTTAAGGCTATTTACAGGCATTTGCTAGGGTTTTTGGTGCCAAAATGATAGAATAAAGATGATGAAATGTGGATTCATCACACCTCTCTAAATCATTTTATTTTTCACTTTGCATATCATTGTCTTACTCAGGACTAGCAGGATTTAAGCATGGGGGTATGGTGAGTCACCGATTTATCATATCAATATGACTGAACTAAGCAAAATCTCCAGTTGATTTTATCCCTTTTTTTGCCTCTTCCTGTACATAATTCACGATTCATATTTTCACATACAATGCACTTAAAAATTAATAAAAACAAACAAAATTAGAAGTATATATAATATTCACAATTGCATGCATATTCTCTCAATAACATATTTTGTTGTTTTTTTTAAATTAAAAACCATTCCGTTGCATTTTCTAATTCTTTTATTTCAGGTCAATTCAACCCTTCTCATGAAGCCCATTGACGAGCTCAATAAAAAATGATGAGAAAAGCAAAATTGATGATGTCAGCTGACCATGTGCTAACAATATCATCTTCGTCTCCAAATCTGCAATCGACGAGGGTGTCACCCATTCCACTCCCCCGTCAACTGCACCAGCCATCCTTTCTCCTTCGCTCAACCGTCAACGTGTCGCTTCACATCCCTGTCGCCCAACAACCACGGAGGTATTCCACCTCCGCCCATCCGTCTCCTCCTCTCCCTCTAAATCTATAAGAGGAGGATGATAGCCCATTTGGAAAGGAGAACTCAACATAGGGCTTCAGTCTCACCCTTCTCCATTGAACCTCCACATCCTCTTAGCCACCACGCCTCCGCCATTGAAGCTCTGCCTCGATCGTGCCATCGCTATCCCGAACCCATTCTAGGTCCTTTTCGGTCGTTGTGCTCCGCACACTACCGTTCCCCGTGCCTCCACTGCGAAGTTGCAACTCCACTCGCCATTGCGCCTCCCTTTGCATCGCCACGAGTAGATGCCTCACAAATGTCGTGTCTCATCACAAACGTCAGACATGTCTGCTCTCTTCCCACCACTGTCCTTGGCTCCCAGGACAAGGATCATTTTTCTGTGTTTGGATGTAAATGCAGTTTTATAGAACATTTGATTATCCTCTACAATTTTGCCATTTTCGAACTTTATATTCTACAACATTTGTATTTATTTTATCCAAAATTTTATTATTTACATTCCACTACATGAATATTTTTTATAATTTCTCAAAGTTTGTTTTTTTCTCAACAAATTACCCAATAAGCATTTTTAAATTTAGTAAATTCCACTTATGTCCAGTCACTTTCATGGTTAAATTCTATCACTAGATTTAGTTTTTACTTACACTTATGTCCTTAACTTTATGGAATATTATACTCACACCCCAGACAATTCAAAAACTTACCAAAAATAGGAGAAAACCCCGAAAATTTCCCAAAAAAATCATGTGTGATTTTAACGATGTTTATACATGTTTCAATACATTTTAGGGTTTGAAAATAAAAAGAAACTAAGGATTTAATTTGAGTTAATAAAGTCAAGAATCTCTTTGGAAATAGAATAAAAATTCACGTAAAATATCCGAGTCCCTGTGGATGGATCCTTTACATACACTGTACATCTTTTGATATATATTGGCTTATAGTTGAATAAAAAATATCGGAATTCTTGCATTTTTTCGCATACGCACACAGCGACACTTAAAAACACCCATTTAGCACATCAAAAATATAAGTTTCATTTTGGCATATGTCTTGGCTTGTAGTTGAATAAAGATAATATGAATTCTTGTGGTTTTCATGTGTGCATAAAATGACACTTAAAAACACACATTTAGCACACCGAAAATCTAAGATTCAGTGACGCTAACTCCTATTCCAGGATATCTTCTCTCGCAAGCAAATCAAGAGGCCATGATGGAGCCCACCACCCCTCATCCAGATCTCGAGTCTCCTCTATCGTCGACGAGTCTACTTGTAAGGGGTGGCGATGACACCGGTCATCCCCAACCTCCTATGGTGACAGGACCTCCATGCGCTCATGCTCCAGCCACTGCTACAAGCGACGCACCCCTCTGATGTGCGTATGATTCTCCACGAGCCTTTCCCTCTCTCTGATAGCCGGGCAACAATGACGTGCTATGGGTTCCTTTATGGAACCCTAGCGATGAGTAGGGTGAGAACAAGGGGATCCCGATACACCTCCCATAAAAAATTAATGTTCTTTTTTTCCCATGCCCAGCGGTCCAATTGTTGCCAAAATATAAAAAGGGGGACACGAAGTATTTCAACCAATTGAGCTACCATCTTGTGCAAAAAAAAGGAGAAGATGTCACTTTGAAAAAAATAAAAAGAATTTTTTTTAAAATAAAAAGGCATCGTACAAAAAGAAGCCGCGTAAGAAGAAAAGAGAGAGAGAAAAATAGCCGAAAAAGGGACGTCTACAAAAAATTATTGTGCCAAAAAAAGAAAACAAAAAATACATATTTTTTATTTCTCCTAGCTTGATGATCCATATTCTTATTCTCTCAAGTATGGGAGAAAGGGAGAAAGGGAGACGATATATTCTTCTTCTTGAAATGTACGACAAGATTTTTACTTCTCATCTCCGATTGACAGACTGACACTCCAGACTTATACTACTACCAGTCCTTTTCATTGAGCATCAACTGCTTTGTCAGGATGTCTCTATCCTTGACTACTACTCTGTGTTGGACTTTCTTCTTCTACTGTGACTATTCTCCACGAACGATAGAGGTATGTCTTGATGACTTGATATCGCCGCGATTAATGCAAGCACGACAGAGGTACATCGCGGTGACATGAGCATCACAGATCTATCATCGTGTGAGGTCTTCTACTAGCATCAGACATATATTCTTCTCAGATGTACCGAGTGAAGATGAGTCGTGTATGTTCCTTTTTGTTGCAAGCTGCATCTTTCTTAGCTCCAACTTGGAGGGGAATGTTAGTGTATGTAATAGAGGGGTAAGTGGATCTCCGCAAGATCTAATTACCTCCCACTCATGTTTAGTCCCGTATCTACTATTTGTGGGATTCAATCTGTCTGTGGGGCTATATAAGAAGCCCCACACCCCATGCACTCATTGAGAAACATCAATAGAAGATCCAACCTTTTGAGACATTCTTTCATGGTTTCATCCCGCTCCTCACAAAATAGGGTTCCACGTAAAACAAGATGTTTATGTTTGTATTTCTGATTATCGTTTAGCTTCTGTTTACTAACTTTCAACATCTAGTATTTTGGATCACGTGATATCTGCGTAGTATTATAAACTTATGTTTGGAGCAAGGGTTTAAAAAACCAGACCGACCGGTCAGACCGGTTGGATTGGGAACCAGCCCGGACCTGGTCAGTTCAATCGGTTTTATCTAATAAATTAAAAAAAGAAAATAAAAAATTGGGTCCGACTGGTGGTCAGACTGGGTAAACTCGGGTGGTTGGAATGGGTTGACTCAGATTGACCCAGTTTTGATGGGTTAGTACATTTTCAAAAAATAAAAGGTTTAAATAATGAAATAATATGGTTTTTATCACTTGTACCCTTCTTAACTTCTGCAATTTCAGTTATGTCCCTCTCTTTTTTGGAATATAACTTGTGCCACTACTTTCTTAGATAATTCTCTAGAAGCAACTATAAATGAATTATTACAATGTTATATTCATGTATAATGCCAGAAAATGCGATTATCTTTTGTAAAGTTTTACTCAAAATAGACGATCATATTATTCCATTGAAAGATTTGACATTTTAACGATTATTTCATTGATATATAAATACATATTTACATATATGTATCAGGTTTATCGGTTCAAAAAATTGGTTTGACCGGTCAGACCAATAAATTAAGCCGGATCTGATTTTTCCGAGTCGATAGGAGTGATGAAGTCATGCTGACATCATCACCGATCCGATCAGTTTAGACCGATGGTCCGAGCCGGTGGGATCAAACCGAAGACTGACCAGTTCAATGTCCGATTTGTTTTTTAAAACCTTGGTTCAGAGTATGGGAGAGATAAGGATGGTCTGGTTGGCTTCGTAGGTGTTGACTGTGTTGGAGATATCACTATAAAGGGTCGTCCATGACATGGTATGGGTTCACAATTGGAGATGTACAACTAGTTGGAAGAAAATATTATAATGTTTTTCGCACCACATAGGAAGACTACACGACATCTAGAAAAGGTGATAAAATGAGCTATATGGCTAAAAGAATTGTGTGCAAAGCTAAATCATAACCAACTAATTTGTGCGGTCATTATGACATTGAGGGCATGTTTGGTTACTAGGGTACCTGGGGTACCTCGGTATATTCCTAGCTCCAACCCTGCATTCCAGAGTTGGGAATACTTGTATTGACCCTACAATTTCTTTGATATAATGGTTTTTAACATGTTTCTAATACACTTATTAACATAAAAAGCATATTATAATCATTAAAAAAATTCATATAACACATAATCAATGTCACACCACATCACAATTATCATTCCAACCATCCCAACCCTCCAAACAACTACTATTCACAAGAGGATACCCCAACCCAGTCCAACCCAGCCCAACCCAGTAACCAAATAGACTCATCTGACACAAGATCATATGTACCATGGACGGACAATGCATGTTGATTTTAAACATCACCTCACACATGATGTGGTAGTTGAAGGTGAAGCTCAAGTGAAGAAGATTTATACTAAATACGATCTTGAAGACATGATGGCATAGCGCCCTTCACCAACCAAGTTCAGAGCCTATTTGAACTTGACTGGTTTGGTCAACCCATGAGAAGAGATGTACATATATTGGTATCTCTTAATCTTAATATATACTAAAGTTGGATGAATCGGTTCTTCTTCTTTTTGGCAACACGTGGTTTCTTTTCCTGCCTCCTTACCTTTTCCTTTTCTCCCATTTCCCCCATGTGATTGCTTCTTTTGCCCTCTTAACCTTTTTCTCATGGCCCCTTTTCCTTTTCCCTATTTCTTTCTTTGCAAGCTATAATTCCAGCGGCTGATTTTCGGGAACATGTGGGTGATTGTGTTGTCTTCTTGCCTTTTTCATTTTCGCCCTCTTTCTCCTCCTCTTTTTTCCCATCTTCGTTAAAACCCTCCTGAGCTTGCTCCTGAACATCTGTCATCTCCAAAGGTCAACAAGTCATTCCATTTCCTCTGATCATCAATACGTGTCTGAGGATTGCTCCTCTAAAAGGATGGCTATAAATGAGTTTGGTTTCTTCTCTCTGATGATCGTTGATGCTCCGTGTTTCTTCTCTCAGGTAAAACTAGCAGTCCAAAGTCTCTTCTCCATGCTGGTGTCTTGGTATCCCCGCTCCAACATCGATATTGTCAAGAAACTTCAATATTTTCCATCGAAGGTATGTGTGATGCCCGGGTTTGTGGTTGCGTTGTAGAGGTTAAGTCTTTTCGTTTGGTTCGGTATTCTTCCTCTTTTTTTTTTTTTCATTTTCTTGGTTTTACATATAGGAGGAGCGTGGTAATTCGGTGTTGCATAGGACAAGGAGGATATGTGAATGTGTGGGTTAGTGCCGTCTATGGGGTGGGATGGCTGATGTGAGCAGCATCAGATATCACATGCAACGTTCACAGGTAGGTTTGAGCATTTGTCAGAATTTTATATTTGAACGGAGTCTTTTCCCGGATTAATTCCATCGTTTTTCCCTAAGCTCTAATTCGAGGGTTCTCAGGAGCAATATGTTTAGGTGGAGATGGTGGGAATATAAATTGAATGTAGCCTTTTCCCAGAATAATTCCATCCTTTTTTTTTCCTAAGATCTAATTCAAGGGTTTTCATGAGCAATATGTTTCAGACATTATCTAATCTTTATTTTTATCATGCTATTTAGTAATTGATGAGCAATATGTGCGATCTTTTTATTCCTAAGATCCATAAATATTTGTTCTCTGAAAAAAAATATCAGTTACTAGAACATATGTAACGTGATTAATTTTAGCTGCTTTTTGTGATGTGAAAAATAAATGTTGTATTTTTTGATGTATGATAGTGATGCCAGAAAACAGAAATTTCGTGCAGCTGCAGCTGGGATTGATCTTAGATATTTTTTTGCACTATAAAGATTAAACATTATACATATTGATGTTGTTCTGAATTTCTTTCGCAATGTGAAGATTGGACATTTCTTATTTGTGTTGTTCTGAATTTCTTAAGTAATTATAAGTATAATATTCTTATTGTTGATGCTCTAAATTTCTTCTTGAGTACTTATAATTATAATATACAAGAAAACTTTGATTACCCTCAAAATACTGAGTGCATATGTTCCCGTTACTTGAGAAAAATGTTAGTAACTATTTGCTTTCTTGCTTTCAGCTCCGTATAGGAAAGAATCTCGAGTTTATGCGTGGCTGCCTTATTTTGTATCGAACATCTCTAATGGAGGCTTTACCAAACATTATCTGGTATACTTTGCTCCAATCTGTAGATTGTTCGGTTAATGGATTTGATTGAACATAAGGATTAATTTATACTGCTATTGAAAGCAAGTAGTGATCTGATGATAGTGCAGTGTGCTTGCACTTTAAAGTACCTGGGTTCGAATCCCAATAGAGATGTTAGCCCCCCCCATCTCCACCGGAATTTCCGGGGCTAATATTTAAAAATATACTCGCGTTGAGAAATTTGTAGAACACATGATTGTGAAGCTATGTTTCTTTACATCTTTTATTACTTTCTCTTTCCAACACAAGTTCTTTAATATACTTTGCTGCCCTAGCTTTTTCTTGCAACAGTTTATTTGATGTTTTATTAAATTTGATCATGTTGATCTATGGAAAAAAGTAGCATTATTTCAAGTGTTTTTTCTTATCTTTAAATTATCTTCATCAAACAACAACCTGGTTAATGACAAAATTAACGTAGATATGCTTACTTTTTTTTATTAGTAATAAACATTTAGATTCATGCATTAGGGAAAGAAAATAGTGTTATTATATAGATGTTAATAATTTATTTCAGTATTTGCTTATGCATTAGCTTTCTTATTATTTGAAGTTAATGATAACAGTAGCTACTATTAACATATATGTTATTGATTGACCTATTATGTCAACAACTTACCTTTATTATACGTGGCTGTTAATAACGTTGACATTAATGGTTTTTAATAAATGAACATGTATTATGGCAAATATTGAAATAATCAAGTTTGTGGAATAATACTTTTTGGAAGGAAGTCTTCCATAGCATGACAGCTTTTTTACATCGTTCATTGTGTATATGCGCTTTAAGTGATTAGCTAGAAATTGACAACTACATGTTATTTCTTGCAAGTTTTTATCAGAGGTATTGTTTCAGTTTAACTTTTAAATATTTAGGTAACCAGCATTTTTCCATGGATAAAGTGGCGCTCTATAGATTGAATAGACTTCATCGACAACATGTACCCAAGGAAAAGATAAAATTATAATAGAGATTTGTTGGTTGTTAATTCCGATCGAGAGACATTAGCAAACATGGAAAGTATGATTGTTTGTTCCACTTATGATAGAAACGAAAAGGATTATTCAATAATGCAAGTTAAGATAGTGAAATTTTTGGGAAGAATAGATTATATAGACAACATGTGCTTAATGTTAAAAAAAACAAATAAGAGAGAACTGTCTGAAGCGCAACATATCTGCTGTAAATATTATATATACATTTACAACAGAATGAGAATATGCACAATGGAAAAAGAGCACTTCGTGCCGAGCTGATCATGAACTTGCCATTTTGTGCTCAATGCGAACACCATCTTCTTCCGTTCAATGGAGTTGTCCACATTGGTTATTTACATGCGGAAAGAGCTGCTGATGTCGAGAGGTCTAAGCTGCAATCTTTAGTACATTACTATGGCTGCAAGCTTTAAGTGCAGGAAAGGATGACGAGGCAGGTAGCCGAAGCTGTATTCCAGAGATTTACGGAAGGTGTAATGGTGGTTGTCGAAGCAAGTCACACATGTATGATATCTCGGGGAATCGGAAAGGTAGGAAGCAACACTGCAACCGTTGCAATGTTTTTTTATTGAAAATATCTGCACGATGTTAGTATTGCTGCTGGTTGTTTTGTTTCGATATTTTTTGTACACATATGTCGGCCTATGTATATATACCGTACATCTGTAAATGTGACACATGCATGATGTAAATATTTTTTTACAACTTTTCTTTAGTTTCTTCGATATTTTACATTTTAGATAATTGTTAAAATCGTAAATTTATCAAAATAATGATAACAATTCTTATTGATGGTCATACAGACCCGCAGCGGAGCGCGGGTTTAGTCTCTCTAGTAATACTAAAGCTGGGATCTTCAGCTTCTTCGTCTGATCCTGCCACGTGGATGCTCTCTCCGAACAAAAAAAAAGCTTCATCTTACAACTAGTGTCTCCCCTTTCTTTTCCTAACGGATGTTATTTTCTTCTTTTTAATTTTCACCAAAAATGGCAGCTGTCATCCACCTTCCGTTCAAGCCTTTGCTTTCACAATTCATTGTTTCCTTTTCTTTAAAAAAATCAAATTTCTTCCGGTTGTCTTCCTTTAAATTCCATCAAAACGGCAATTGTTCTCTATTTAGTATATTTCCTTGCCATTTGTACCCCGTGCGCCAGTGTATCCGCTAAACCCTAAACACATTTTCCTCCTCTTGATGTCGGTGCCCTTCTTCTTCCTCAAGTTCTTCCTTCATCTTTTCCTTCAAGTTTCACGTTTTGTTCGAGCACCTCTAACGTTTGCCTCCTTCAAGCAGGTATCCATCTTTCAACAATGTATGATTTCCGATGCCGTTTTACCCATTTCCCTCGGTTATCTTGGGTTTCTATTTTAAATACGCAATCATCTTTGTTGTTCGTTTCTTCTTTGAAGATTCGTACCATTTTGGTTGATATTTTTTCCTATATTTTCTCCAGTTGTTTTAGTTGATTTAATAATTTCTTCCTTCATGCTGATTCGTTTGTTTGGAAACATGGATTTGCGCAGACGAAAAGCAACTTTTGTGGATGTAAATCCAATTTTTCCGTTGATCCTATGGTCCTATGAATCAATTTTTCCTTGAACCATTGGTCGATTTTTATATCGACTTTTCCGCTGGATTTCTGATGTTTTTTTTGCATAACAATCCGATGAGTAGAAAAAATTGCAATAGGGTTGATAAGGTGTACATGAGCTCCTCCATATCTTAATTGTAAGCTTGATGTTAGGAAACTAACTCTAATATGAACATATATAGGTTGTAATTCTGTTTTTAAATTTTAATATTGGTGATTTATTGTATACCATTGATGTCAATGTGTCGATATACTTACATTTATAGATTTTTAGTATTATAGTTGTCTGTTAATTTCCCTTACAAGTGGGTGTAATTTATTAATGTGTCGCCTATGTTCTTAATTCCAGTTTGCATGGATTTGTTATGCATAAAGCCCATAAGCATTGTTTGTGTTTTTCATTTTTTAGTGGTCAAATCAAATTTGTATGGATTTGTTCTCCATAAGCTAATAAGGATTGTTTAGTTAAGCTAATTAGTGTTGTCAATGTGTCGATAAATTTACATTCTGATTAAGGATAATTTAATGTGACAATGAAACTACATTAAATGTTTCTGACTATGGATTTTATTTGTTTGTTTTTATTACAATGGCCAGGCTGATGGTTGTCATCAAATTTCCTAGGTGATACTTGATGAATCCATATTTCATCATCTTTATTCTATCATTTTGGCACCAAAAACCCTAGCAAATGCCTGTAAATAGCTTTAAATATAGCATCTTAGCATTCATGCATGTGCATCCCAATAGTGTATAAAATACTGTAATTAAAGCCAAAATTATGGAATAAATAAAAGAAAAGAAAAAGAATAAAATATTGTAAATATTTTATTATCCAAAACCCCGAGACCTAGGCATCTTGATGAATAGGTCGATCAGGAATAAAGTAGGGGGAGATAAGGGCCAAATACCTATATTATTCTATTCATTCTTTATTCATTTTGGGACCTATTTTTGGTTCTACTTTTTATACATCAAATAAAGAAACTTTGTACATGAAAATTGTAGATAATTTTATAAAGAAAAATACAAAATTGATTTCACAGAAAAATCATGTACAGATAAAAAGTTATGATCTGAATAAAATTCCAGAATCTCATCTTCCCAGACCTGTATCTCACAAACGAAAACTCCAAATGCAGCAAACTCACATTTAATTGTATATAAAATAAAATAAGCTATTTAATGGTGGTAGTTTCACATTTGGCGGAGCTACGGTTTGAAAGTTGAGTTTTGGACCCCTATTGTACAACTGTACAGATTAAAATATTCATTTTATTATTTATTCATTATTTTGGTGTTTTTATATTTTTATAATTTTGTAAATATTACTTATAATAATTATGTACATTAAAATCAGAATAAAAATACAAAGAAAACTCAAAATAAAAATTAACACATATAGATCATACAGGTATTACACCTATATGTATACCTGTACAACATATACTTGTATTTTATTAAAAATACAAAACATATCAGAAAATTAAAATAAAAATACAATTAAGTGTATAAAAGTATTTTATAATTTTATAAAATAAGAAACAAAAATAATAAAATTAAAATACACAAAATAAAAATAAAATACTAAAATACATAGGTAATATACCTATATAGGGCTAAAAAGTAAACTTGTAAAAATATACTTCATAAAAATAATTAAAAATCACCATAAAATAATTTAGAAAATAAGAAACATTTTTTTAACCTAAAATTAATAAATTCATCTTCGATTTTTAAATGATTTTACAAATAATTTTTGCTGGGTTTTTCCTGGTTGGTCCACGTGGACCAACCAGGAGGCGCCACCAGTTGACCCCGGTCAACTGGTTGCCTTTCCCCCCTGTGCCTGTCAGAAGTTGGTTTTTGAGCCAACTTCTTGGCTTTTTCGCGGCTGAACCTTGCATTCTTTTGTGATGAATCCTTCTGCAAATTCGAGCCTCGATCCTTGGTCTTCCCCGCCATGCGATTACCTTGGGCTGAGGATCACTGAGGTGCTCCAGATTTTTTGTTTTTTGAGCCCCTGTCACTTCGGGTCAAACCAAATAAAATGAACCCTCCAACTTCGAATTCGAATGGAGTTCCTTCGGTCCACCCCTCTCCACCTTCTTGCGCTCCTGAGTTCCATGGAGGTGACAGCTCCATCGCGAGGTCTTCAACTAAGGTGCCCGAGGTCGGAGGAGTCTCCCATACCTCCTGCAAGTCCGGCGGTCGAGGTTTGCTATTCCCTCTGGTTCCGACCATTGAAGGCCCATCTCCCCTTTATTTCTTTATTACATTTAGTTCCTGTTAGCTCTAGGATGAAAAGCCCCCAAGAAAATCCAAGTTCCATCATCTGAATCGACCATTCTACCGACTTGGCCGGAGCGCTCCTCCGGCCATTCATCACCACGCCGCTTCACGCTCCTTCACGCCCATCCAGAGGTCTAGGCAGTTTCCCTGGACCTCCTAACTCATTTTGCAGGTCAACGCACACCCAAGCGTGCCTGGAGTCCATTTTTGAAGGTCACCGGAGCTTTCGAAGCCCCGCAGCTCCGCCAGCCGCCAGCGAGCGTCACGGCCTTCGTCGTGATCTTTTGAAGCCTCCAGGAGGAAGAGGAGACCTTCAGGCCCCTCCACGTCCATTTTGAAGCCAAGCCGCCACCGGAGGATGGAGATCGAGCGCGGCGAAGTTCGCCCTCGCCGGCGTCCGACGTTGTTCTTGGTCCTCGTTTCCCGACCGTCCGATCGTGGAGAGGCCCCCAGATTCACCACCAGCCGTTGGATCATCGAGCGCCTCAACCGTCAGATCAGCCGAGATCCTTCTAATCTTGGACGTCCATCGCCGAACCATCATCAAGCCACCCCGTGCCGCCACGTGGCAAGCGGGGAAAGCTCCACCGTTAGATCGTCTCGGCGAGGGTATTCTGCGTTTCAACCCTTGCCATTTTTGTAATTTAATTTTAGTCCCAAAACTTTTATCAGTAGTTTTAATATTTTGTAAATTTTGCAAAAAGGCCCTCGAACTTTAAACATTTGCATATAGGTCCTCGGCCACGTCACCTCACGTGACTTGTACATGTGAGGTGCAGGCATTTTGCACTGAGACCCTCGGTCTATTGAGTATTTCGTTCTAGTACCAAAACTTTTATATTAAGTGTTAAATTGTTGGAGAAATTGCATGTAAACCCTCAGGTTTTGTTGATATTGCACTTAGGTCCCTACCAGGCGCGTGCAAGTCACGCGCCCTGGTGGGTAATTTGCGCCGACACCCCTGCGGCTTTTGTAATTTATGTTTGGTCCTGAAAATTAAATATTCAGTGTTATTTTTGTGCGAAAATTGCATGTATGCCCCTGGACTTTTGGATATTTGCATATATACCCCTGTCAGGTTGTGATATTTTTGTGAACTTGTCTTATTTATTTGGAGCCTCATTTTAAATCGAGAAATTCTCAAAAATTAAGCTTAAGCTCCTGTGTGTTTGTAATTCAACGCTACATTTTTAGTTTTGAGTTTATTTTATTTTTATATTTATTAAAAATCAAAAACATGCTTTTTATTTACTGTCTAGCTTAGAAAATACCAAAAAATAATAAAATACCTCTAAAAATTCTAAAAAAATGCCTAGTGTGTATTTTAACCTATTTTAGTGTCAGTCAAAAAATCATTAAAAAACTCAAAAGAAAAACCTTAAAAATTAGAAAAATTTAAAAACTTCGAAAAAATCTATAAAATCAAAGAAAACTCAGAAAAATAGAAACTTAGTTCCTTTTTCCTATATATTTAATTCTCTTTATTTGAAAAATAGTGAGGAAAAATTTTGTGGCTAGATGATATTTTTAATTCCCATTTTACCCCCAGCCAGTATCCTTTTCACTGTTTTGGTTTATTTCAATGTTTAAAAATACCGAAAATAGTTATAAAAATACCCAAAAATTACAAAAACAGTAGAAAATCATAAAAATGCTAAAAAGATTTGCATATTTTTATCAATATTATAGCTTCTCTTTTATTACATTATCTTTATATTGTAATATTGAAAAAAAATATAAAATATAAAATATAAAAATCAGAAAATTAAAAATCAAAATACAAAATAAAAAATTAAATTAAAAAATATTTAAAATTAAAAACCCACAAAAATCACTTGCTTGCATAGTGTAGACACACTTCACACTCACACACACACATTTATTTGTGCACCTACCATGTTTGCTCCCCGTGTTCGAACTCTCTGCATACTTGCTTGCTATACATCTTTTGTGCAGAGTTAAAAATAAATTTAACTCCACATTTATTTCTATTTCTTTGATCTATAGTGTGGATTAATTGTTGATTAAATACAGAATTTTGTAGTGGTCACGACACCGACTGTTGACTCGCCTTGTGAGTCAATACGACCGCTATGAATTTTGTGTTTATCAATACTCTGTAACGTTAATAGTATGTTTCATTTAATTTATTTTTAAAAAATTAGCTGCTTTATTTAATGCTTGGTTAAGTTTGTATTCGCTAAGATATAATTCACATGTTTTGAACGTGAATTATATTTCGTTATGCTCATGCCCTAATGTTTTGTTAATTATTAATTCAGGTTCCGATGATATTTATCCTGTATTTGTTTCAAAGGGTAGTGTTTTTCGTGGGAAACCATAATGAATCGCTCTATGAATGATAAGAAAAATATTTGTAAATATAACAGATTATGTAGAAAAGAGATAATGAGAAAGAGGAACCGAAATGAGATGTTCAAAGAAACTAAAATGTCGTTTACTAACATGAATTCGAAAAAAATATGTGTTGTTAACATGCAACATTGCATAGATATTTTACGTGAAAGAAAAAGAAAAGGAGATCATGTTGGTAATGAATCTTTAGTTCTTGAGTCATCTAATGTGTATTATGGTTCTATTGAAGGAAATATACAGCCCTCACAAACATATCAGGGAAGTTTGGATGATTTCTCAGCTCATGACTCTAATCATGTTGTTCAAAATGATTGTCGAATTAACAATGGATTGTCGAAGGGTAATGTCATTGTTCCAAACGAAATAAGTAATAAACTTATTCGGCTAGATATTACAATAAAAAAGAGCGAAACTTTTAGGATTAGACGACGCTGTCGTCTTGATATATCACGTCAAAATAAAATTAGAAGATTTCCATTAAATTTAGCTTATACATGTATGCCGTTTGAATCAAATGTTGATGATTTAACCCAAGAACCTTCTGGCAACCACTTGGTTAATGGTGCTTATTCATATATGTTGCATGAAACAAATGTCCATGATTCATTACAAGAATCTTGTAGTAATAATTTGGCTATGGAATGTTTACAGGAAAATAAATATTTACATTCTAATAAAGTTGTTGAAGGTAATGTTCTATTATATGTCTTTATGTCGATGATTTATTTGTCTAAACTTATAGATTCCTATTTTTTTGTTTTCTTTCTTCTTATACAGTTTTATACTTAGGATGTGCTTCTTGCATTTGCGAGTCATGTGTTGCTTTATTTTGGTTAGAAGAAAGTCTGATGGAAACAAAAAATAAACCTGTGTTTCCATTGTGTTGCGGTAAAGGGAAAATAAAATTAGAATAATTGCCTCCAACTCCAGAGTATCTTGATTTGTTGCTTGATAATAAGAATGGGATATCAAGTACAAAATTCAAAGATAGAATTAGGATATATTATTCGTTGTCTGCTTTTACTTCTATGGGTATCAAGATTGACCACACCATTAACAAGCGACCTGGACCATACATTTGTCGTATTAGTGGTCAGAATTACCACCGTATTGGTTCTCTTTTACCAGAAGAAGGAAAAATTCCTATATTTTTACAACTTTACATTTTTTATATTGAAAATGAAGTCTTAAATAGGATGAAATCATTTAGTGGTGTTGATAGTTTAGAAGATTTAGATTGTAATGTGGTGGAAGGATTAATGAAAATGTTGGATGAAACAAATTCCATAGTAAAGTCCTTTAGAATGATGAAGGCACGAATAAACAATTCACCTAATGAAATAATAAAGTTAATATTAGCTGTTGTTAGAAACGAGGCTAACAAAACATGTAATGTTCCATTGGTATCAGAAAATGCGGGATGGATTGTAGGGGATTTTGGTTGTTTGGAAAGAAGTCGTGATATCATTATAGAACATAAAACATGAGAATTAAAAAAAATCAGTGACTTACATCCTTCATTTATGGCTATGCAGTATCCGTTGTTTTTTCCGTACGATGAGGATGGGTTTAACATTGGTATTAACTATGTAGAAAATAATATCCGAAAAAGGAAAAGAAGGAATCGGATTATCATGAGAGGATTTTATTCGTATAGATTACAACAATGTGTTAATGAGACAAGACACTTTTTAAAGGTGGACGTTTACTACAACAATATATTGTTGATGCATATTGTTGCATTGAAGAAGATGGTGTTCTATATACACAAAAATCAGAGGGAATTACGATCAGAAATTTATCAAGGTATACGAGATGCAATAGATAAAGGAGATAATGATGGAAATTTGGCAGGGAAACGTGTAATTCTACCCGCAAGTTTCACTGAATGTACTAGATATATGATGCAGAACTATCAAGATGTTCTGGGAATATGCAGAGTTTTTGGGCATCCCAATCTATTTATTGCTTTTACATGTAATGCAAAATGGAGGGAAATCACAGAAGCCTTGGCGATTATACGTGGACAAAGAGCAGAGGATAGACATGATATTGTAAGCAGAGTCTTTAGGATGAAACTTAAGAATCTTATAAGTTATATAAAAGAATCAAAAGAATTTGACAAAGTTATAGCAACATTGTACACAATAGAATTTCAGAAAAGAGGTTTACCTTGTGCTCATATATTAATTTGGCAAAAATAAACCGTCCTGAATTAAAAAATGCTATAGATTCAATCATTACAGCAGAATTACCATGTAGAGAAAAAGATACTCTTACTTATAATATTGACTCGCAATTTATGATACATGGTCCATGTGGAATATTAAGGCCTAATTCAATTTGCATGAAAAAAGGAAAATGTTCTTTTTTAACATTGAGGTACCCAACGGATGTACTGATGCTTCCATTAGCAATAAGTTAATTATGGAGGAAATAAATTATGATCCTGATTAGCATATTACCGAATCTTCTCGAAATTTAGAATGTTTGAATGTTGAAGAACGATTTATCTACAATTCCATTGTACTGGCTGTGGAGAAAAATATTGGTGGTCTTTATTTTATTTATGGTCGTGGAGGCATAGGAAAAACGTTTCTATGGAAAACTATTATATCAAAGATAAGATCTCAAGGTAAAATTGTACTTGTTGTGGCTTCTTCCGGTATAGCTTCTCTTTTATTACCTGGTGATCGAACAACACATTCTATATTTAAAATCCCACTCAATTTAGATGAGAATTCAACATGTCAGATAAAAAAAGGCACAGATTTGGCAAAATTGCTTGAAAAAACAAAACTTATTTCTGGGATGAAGCTCCTATGAACCATAGATTTTGTTTTGGAGCATTAGATAGAACGTTAAAGGATATAATCCCTCCACATATTGGTAGTGACATCGCAAAACCTTTTGGAGGAATAACAATTGTCCTTGGAGGTGATTTTAAATAAATTTTACCCGTTATTAGCAATGGATCAAGGGAAGAAATAGCGAATGCTTCGATAAATAAATCAAAATTATGGGAACATTGCCGGGTATTCCAACTAACAAAAAAACATGCGTTTATACAAAGGTATTTCCAATGACAACACAAGTAGAATGTTGATGGTAGACTTTGAACAGTGGCTTCTTGAAATCGGAAGAGGTTTAATCCATGCAGTTAAACGAACGGAAAACGAAGAAGAACCAACATGGGTGCAAATTCCAAATGATTTGCTTATATATTCAACAAAAGAAAATTTAAAATCTTTCTTACTGGTCATATATAAAGACTTTCATTTGAATTTTGATAATCTAAAATACTTAAGTGAGTGTTGTATTATAACACCAACTAATGTTGTTGTTGATAATATTAATGATTACATGTTATCTTTACTCTCGACTGAAGAAATAGTTTATATGAGTTGTGATTCTATTAGTAAAGCTTCAAAAAACCAAAATGATTCTGACTTATTGTATCCACTATAATTCCTTAATTCACTTATTTTTAATGGAGTTCCAAATCATATTTTGAAGCTTAAAGTTGGAGCGCCTATCATGTTGTTAAGAAATGTTGATCAAAGTAATGGACTTTGTAATGGCACAAGATTGCTGATAAACCAATTAACATCAAAAATCATAGAAGCTACAATTATCAATGGTGAAAATGCAAGATTAAAGGTGTATATACCCATGATTACTTTTGAGATTAAGGAAACTAAATGGCCATTTACCTTACAACGCAAGCAGTTTCCAGTAAGAATTTGTTACACCATGACAATAAATAAAAGTCAAGGTCAAACCTTAGAAAAAGTAGGCTTGTAGTCACCAACTCATGTTTTTTGCCATGGACAACTTTATGTAGCAATATCTCGAGTTTCAACTAGAAGTTGATTAAAAATATACATATCCGACTATGATCCAGTTTACAGAACATATACAAAAAATATAGTTTAGAGGGGGGTCTTCCGTGATCTTTATTGATATCCATTTTGCTTTATTATGTAATTCTTCTTGCATGATATTCCTTGTAGAGTTTTCTTTTTCTTACACCAATGAACTCATTACCAATTTGTAAATGCATAATAGACTCGAATACGGATCATATTCTTGCTGTATATGTTGCTTACTGTTGTATAATGTGTATCAAGTCATATCTTTCATTTGCAATAATAATTGTGTTGTTTTCTCTACCAGTTTTATTAGTTACCTAAGTTATTCCACTAAGTTTTCATTAATTCTTCTAAGTTGTTGTTAATGAGATCTTTGTATCTTTAAACTTCCTTCTTGCGGGAATAAGTTCAAAATGAACTGAAAAATCTTTTTGAAATGCGTTTATCAAAAGAATGTTCAGCATTAAGGTCATACTGGTTCGACTTTGGGACTCTACAAATTCAAGACTCGGAGATGAACTAATAAGCGTTGATTTTCTTATAGCAGATATACTGGTAAAATATAATTTTCTGTTCTTTACTTTTTCAGTAATTCCATCAATCTACTTCTTTTCGTGCTACAATTTTTAAGTTTCTATGTATATTTTATTTTGTCATTTGGTAGACTTTAAATCAACTTATACATTTATGTTAGATTTAATAATAAGGTTGTTGGTAATGAAAAAACTTAAAATATCAGGACATCATTGTTTATTATCCATAGTTGATTTTCTTGTGTGATATATGGAGTCATCTCCTTGATAATTTTACCTTATATATTCCATTTTATAGTTGTATATCTAATATTCTGCTTAATTCATTACAACTGTGATCTTAATTACATGGCTAATTCATTAACTACTTATGTTCAGGGTAATGCTATGCAGGGTTTGATTAAAAAGTCAGATGTAATATATTTCAGACATCGACTACAAGAAGGGAACATCTACATTTTCTCGAATTTTATAGTTTATCCCAATAAAGAAAATTTCATGGTAGTATCCGACGACTTAATGATAAGATTCACACAATCAACTTCTGTCATACACACTTCTGAAAACAATAAGGAAATCCCGCGACACGTATTCCATTTTAGTGATTTTGAAGAACTGTCCTCAAGAGTCTACAAAGATTTATATTTAATCGGTATGCTTTTAATTTGCTTTATTTGTTATTTTTTTATTTTCATACAAAATTATACCATAAATTTACATTGAAGAAAAATCTGGAAATAGAGGGCTTGAGGTTTTCGCCCACTACGATTGTAAATTGCATTATACTGTATAATTTTTTGATAGAATAATAAACTTATTCTTATTGTTTATGTTTCACTTGCGTTAAAAAGTAATAGGAAGATATTGGTGACTTTATGGGGAAGAATTGCTGAATCATTTCCAGAAAACATTATTTTGAGTAATAGAGCTAGTAATAATTGTTCTTGCCAGATTGACAATCCGAACCTTCATGGGTATATTACAATTTTCGCTATCTTAAATAATTCATTCAATTTATCTTATCTACTAATTTCTGATGTTTCGTATTTTTTACTTGAAGGTCAACCATGTATTTGTTCTTCATCGGCTACAAAATTCTATCTAGATCTTGAAAAACCAGAAGTTCTAAAATTCCACGAAAAGTATTGATATATTCATATTTCTAGTTTTTTTTATTTTCACTATCGTCTTCTGCTAACATTATCTATTTTAAATAGTGTTGATCCATCACATGTAACAATTTTGATGCAAGGGCAACATTTTTCCACAATGAGCCCAGCGGAAGAAATCCTTGATAACAGAAAAACAATTGCGGAAATAGAATATCTACATCCAAAACTTTTTGAGGTAACTTCCTCCGAACAATACTTTTAGCATTTTTCCGTTTGGATGTTATATTCATATGAATATCACTAACTTGAAAGGATATATATTCATTACAATTAATTTGGATATTTTATATCATTCATTTTTTTGAAGAATTCTTATTTTTTGTTAATCATATTGTATACGATAAAAAAATCACTTGCAGGGCAACCATCATCGACATTGATCTTACTGATGGATGGTGGTATAATTCATGCTCCGAATGTATAGCCGCTATGAAATCGCTTGAAAATAGTTTCTGGTGTGATCGATGTTGTACTGTTGTAGATACTCCAGTTCCAT
This sequence comes from Ottelia alismoides, assembly GCA_037367405.1. Lineage (NCBI taxonomy): Eukaryota > Viridiplantae > Streptophyta > Magnoliopsida > Alismatales > Hydrocharitaceae > Ottelia > Ottelia alismoides. The sequence continues at coordinate 686,055 of JAZKJV010000093.1, read as the reverse complement.
GGTAAAGATCAACTTTTTCATTATTTTTATAATTATTAAAAATAAAATTTTAAAATAGATTGTAACATAGCATGTATAAGTTGAATGTGATTGTCCAAGATGAAAGTAGCCACACATCTTTCATTATGTTTGGATCATTGGTTGCAGAACTCACAGGAATTTCATGCTTTCATCTTACATCGAGTTTCAATCAGAATAAAATAACTTTGCCTCCAGCAATCCAGACTTTAATTGGATAAACATTCAATTTCCGGGTGGTTTAGGTTTCCATGATTTTAAAAGAAAGGTTCAAGGGAAAATAATTAAGGTTATACCGGATTGTACTTCCAGCCAGCTTCAGACCCAGGGTAAATTTGTTTTTATATTATATTTCTCAAGAATGAATTACACCCCGATATATTTTTAATGCATATGATTCGTTCTTTCCTAATAATTCGGTTACTCTTTGTGAAGGCACACCATCTAAATCAGACTCGGTAAAGTCAATAAATCAAAATGTACTTTTAGACAGTCCAGGAGACAGGTAATGGCAATGTTCTGCCTTTGTAAATGTTTAAATCTCTTTAAAATATTAACTGTTATCTATAACATTGCAAGCTAAAATTTGATTTTTTTTTCTCGATGTTTAGCAGTTCATGGAATTCTGAAAACAGATTAAAACGAAAAATTGAAGATCAACCAAAATTATCTGTACAGGAAAAAGCTAAGAGAGGGGAAAAATAGTAATGTACTTTCTATTTGCTCATTCTAGAATATTTCATTTTAAATAATATGCTTACTACCAATATATATTTTATTCTTCATTTTTTTGCAGGTAGTTAGCTGCTGCTCTTAACATGTGCTTTCTTTAGCTTAAAAAAATGCAAACTCTATGTTTTGCTCCTCTTATGTATAATATTAATTTTTTGTAACATCAGTTCTCTTTGTTTATGTAAAAAAAACACTTACTTTTTTTCTGGCATGTACAAATAAATGTCACTTTAATTTTCTGTCTGTCAAGCTCACTAACAGTTACATAGCATGCTTATAATGTAAAAAATCCCACTCAAACGTTTCCCTGCATCAACTTGACATGTATACATAGGAAAAATTACTCTGCTGTTATAAACAGTTGTATAATATAGATATGTGTATTTATATATATATAGGGCCTTTCAAATAGGATTTGGTCCTTCCATTCTTAAGGAAGACCAACGATCGTAGCCGTTAGATTCAAATCTAACGGTATCATCAATTTATTTGCCCAAAAGAGTATTTTGGTCATCAACTTTTGCATTAATTATGCACGCCAATTAATATTCTGAAATACTAAATTTAGCTAATTTTATTTTTGATATTTTTCACAATATCATATTTAAAAAATATATAGTTTTATACTGGGCGACATTATCCGAGACATATGTTTGTATCCTCACATATTTTTTTGTAGAATTCAAGGTTCCTTTTGTAATGACTGTATGTTTTTTGTAGAATCCGTTGTTCATTCAAAAAATCAACATTTATTTGTAAATTTTGCATGGTTCTTTGTATAATACAATTCATATTAGTAATTAATGTGTGGTTTTTTGTAACGATTTTATGGTTCTTTATATAATAAAATTTGTCTAGATTTTTGTAAAAAATGTGGTATTCATTCACGCTTAATTAATGCAAATATACAAATCAAATTTGTATAAAACACTTCTAAAATGTATAATGCACATCCAAAATATGCAATGTATGCCAATATATACAAGATTTTTAAAAAAAAACTACAATTTTCATTCGCAACCATTTGTTTTGTAAAAATACATCAGAAATATGTATAATGCAAATCAAAATTGTATAATACACATTAATACTATATAGTACACATCTATATTGTATCAAACTACGAATTGTTCTTCATACAGGACTGGTTACAACACCGTGTACAAGCATCACCATCCGATGTACGTATTGTCGTCGTCGCTTGTATGAAAGTCTTCCCGGAGAGCCGCAGCGTCATTCCCTGGAACTACACGTACCATCAACTTCTTCCTTGTCGATGACGCTGTGCATGATGCTAAAAAACTGGCTTCGGAAAGGTCATTATCATCCGTGACATCGTCGTTTGTATCAATATTGATGGGATAGAAACACCATCAGGCTTCAAAAAACGTTGTGCTCCATCAAGACATTATGGAGAAAGGTCATTATCATCAAAAAATCTCAACAACTCACTAACCTAAACATAAAAAAGATCAACTGCATATAAACAGAAACACAGAAATGATGATAATATACCAAAAGATCCAAACCCACGTCATGAAAGAATCCAAAATCCGTAATCTACATATGAGAATCAATAGGAAACATAGAAATTTAGGAAATGGATACCCACATGTTCATGCAACCACATCTTCCTCCATCGTAGATCACAGCGGAGGCGAAGCTCTTGACGGGGTTGATGCTCGTCAACCTCCATCCGTAAGCATGGGAGACAACATAATTATCCAACGTGTCATAATATAGGTTTCTAAATTTGAATAAACAATTAAAGTGACATTAATGGAGGATGTAATTGAGGTGGTTACATACTATATTTGGATAATGTATAAAGATCAAAATAGGGTTTTGCCTAATTTATAAATAATATTAACGTGCCATTAATAACAACCGCACGATCAATTACGGATGGCTGAGATCGTTGGCCTTCCTTATGGATGGAAGGACCATGTCTCATTTGAAAGATATCCTATATATATATGTATGTATGTCTGTATATTCATTCACTTCTGTTGAGAATTTTTCGATCAATTCTACATTATCTTTCTCTTCACACCTTGTATCTGCTTCGTCTTTGCCGATTCTGATCACCATGATCTCGTTGAGACAAGATGTCGGGATCATATGCGCATGTTGTTGCTTTATAGGAGGTTGTCGCTTCGATGGCACATGTAAAGGTGGGATCGTTGGCACATGCTTTTGTTTTATTGGAGGTCGTCACTTCGATGGCACATGTAAAGGTTAATGCATAGTTGAAATTTTTCTTATTCTATATCACCGTCTTTTCTTTCTAAGCTTATATAAGTTTTTCATTTTTTTTGTGATTGAGAACTGTGCTAGCACCATTACAACATGAAGGCTGATTCTAAATCATGTTTGCATTTCAGTGTAGTCTATGATGAATATATCAGAGTGTTAATAACATTTTCTCCTTAATTTTTGAAAGAGATTCTGGTTTGCCTTGGTTTTATTATGAATATAACTTTTTCCTATTTATATAATTATTTAATTTGATTGTAATGGTTTTCTATGTGTTCTATTTTTTAGTTAGTTAATTGTGTCGTATTGTTTGTGTATATTGAAGTTACGTATTGGTTCTGTTTAAATTTAAAAGGTTTTTTAATTCTTTATCTATGCATACTTTCTATTTTGTAAATACTGCACTTCAGCTTTAAATTTAAAATTCCTTTGTCATTTTATGAAGCATGTTCTCCATACATTCTTTTTCTTTGTACTCTATTTTTTAGTTAGTTAATTGAGTCGTATTGTTTGTGTATATTCAGGTTACGTATTGATTCTATTTAAATTTAGGGATATTTACACCCATAACCCTGAGTAATCTCATAATTACCCCAGATACCCTCTATAATCCCGAATTACATGGAGGACCCTCAATAATGATCCGTTTTACACTCATAACCTTCCGTTAGTTTGGTTCGTTAACTCAACCACATGAGTAAGTTAATCTAACCCATCCCCTATCTAACGATCAAGATTAATCAAAAGTAAAAAAGAAAAGAAAAAAAGATTTGCTAGTATGGACCGGACTTGCTGGAAGTGGTTGAGCGGGCAGAGAGGTTGGGATTCATAAATGTCTTGTTTCTAGATGAAGAATTTTTTTGTAAGTTGAGATCACAGAGAATCCAAAGGAATCGTCGTTGCTATCTATTTGAACATCTGCCCAAGAATGAATTTTCTTTATTTCGAATCATCGAGTGTCGACTCCATCCTCAAGAATCAAACTTGGAGCATCTGCTCAACCAGCGGATTCATTGCCCAACAAGAAAGCCCCAGCGGTCAGGCGAACCGAGACCAGGAGGGTCTCTGCCCCTGTTCCATCTCCAATCGCCTCTGGATTCCACCCTAATTAGCTACTGAAGTGGACTTTTGAACTACGGTAGCCGTTCTGTGCGACGGTGACCTGGGCGAAGCGTTGGAGACGAGGCCGAGGTCGATGAGGGAGAGGAGGCGCCGCCATTGAGGGATGCGATGCTGGTGCCCTTCTGCCCTAGCGTGCCTCACATCGACAGTGGGTCGGGAAGGCGGAGCTGGAAGCAGTGAGTCGATCTTCCACCGAGGCACGTGCATGAGCGGGAAGGACGCAGGTGTTGCAGGCTTACGGCTTGCCGGAGGGGGCGGCGGGTGGGGGTGATTGCAGGCTTACATGAGCAGGAGGGGAGGGGGACGAGCTTCCATTGGGAGGGAGGGCTTCGATGGGTGCTCGGGGGGTCTTCGAGAGGGATTTGTAGGTGAAGTGCAGGCAAGAACCGGAGGGGTGGGCGGGAGAGACATGGCTGGGCTTCGAGAGGGGCTGGGCTTCGGTGGGTGGGGGTGTTGCGGGCTTACAGGTGCCGGAGGGATGCGACGTGAGTGGGGGTGGGTGTTGTCGGCAGAAGGGGAGGAAGAGGAGTCGGTAGAGGGACGGCAGGCGGAGGCCTTCGGGGGGAGGGGGCCTTGCCGGCGGTGCTAGCGATGGGTCAGCTTTCGGGGAGTGGAGGCCGAGCATGCTTGCTGGCAGATGTGCAGGTTGGGGGTAGCAGGCAGAAGGGGAGGAGGTCGTCGGGAGGAAGGGGAAGTTGGCGGACGACGTTGACGAGGGGACGGTGATTTGACAGGCTGGATAGGAGGTCGGATATAGGTTGGTTGGCTGCAGGATTATTTGAAAATAACGGGAAATAAAAGGATATAAAATGTAAAATACCTAACTGATACCGTCACAGTTAATGGAAAATGGGATGGAAGTTAACACGAGGGTCGTGGGTGCAAGAGTTAAGTATTATTGAGGGTCCTGCATGTAATTCATGATTATAGAGGGTATCTGGGGTAATTATGAGATTACTCAGGGTTATGGGTGTAAATATCCCTTAAATTTATAATGGTTTTTAATTCTTTATCTAAATGCATGCTTTCTATTTCGTAAATACTATACTTCATCTCTGAATTTAAAATTCCTTTACCATTTTATGAAGTATGTTCTCCATACCTTCTTTTAGTAATGTGTGTAGCATAAATATGCATAAATTATTATAATTTTACTACTTCTTACTATTAATGGGCAATGATGCTTCCGTAAATTATTTCTAACATGTAGGGCATACTGAAAATGCACATTGAAAAATGAATTAATAGGATAACTTCAATTTTTTAAATGAAAATCATTATGCAGCTTCTCCCTTAATGCACAACTCTTATCATCGAATAAATTTGAACCCTTAATTAGTCATAGTTCTTTGTCTTACCATATATGATAAATCATTAATAGATATTATTACTATAGTAAATTTGAATCCTTAATCAGTCATAGTTTTTTACTTACAATATATTATAATTCATTAATAGATATCACTATTATATCTGATCAGTGATAATTAAATTATTTTATACCTTCCAATACGTACTGAAATTTGAGATGATGAGGTAATTTTGCTTTGTTGCTGATAATCATTTTGCATTTTATCATTTTTTGATGTACATTTTTTCCCATCAAGAAAGTCTGAGCTCTTACTTATTTTTTTATTTTATGCTATAAGATAATTCGTAATGATGAAGGATATTAGCTTTCTAATTTCCAATACATACTGAAATCTGAGATGATGAGGTAGTTTTACTTTGTTGCTAATAGTCCTTTTGCATTTTTATCATTTTCTTATATACATTTTTCCCATCATGAAAGTCTGAGCCCATACTTATTTTTTTATTTTATGCTCTAAGATAATTCTTTAATGATCAAGGATCTTAGCATTATAATTTTATACCCTCCTATAGAACAATAACGAGAGATTCCATTAAATTCCTTGGGTTTAACATATCAAATATTCTCTTTATATTAGTAAATTATGCTTATTTCTTCCAGTTATTGATACTTTAGTTTTTTCATAACTTTATAAATCTCTGGTTTTATTTATTTGTATTTTTTTTGAGAAAAGTTAGTTACTGACATGCACTATCTTGATTCTGATGATTTCAGGCATTGCCTTATTTTCTTGCTGGTTTATAATTTTCTCTCTTCCTATTTCCGAAATTGCTGGTAATGTATGTATAAATCCCTCAATTGGCATATATTCATCCATTTTATATATTTTTACATTACATTTATTCTTTCTGTATGCTTGATTTGCAGAGGAAATAGGATGTTCTTTAACATTATAATTGATTTTATGTAAGAATTTTTACAAGTTAGTCACGTTATATACATACATGACATTGTATGAATTTCGTCCTCTAATCGTATTTCTTCTTATAAATTACAATGAACTTTAAATAATATGTTATGTTTTTAATGAGTTTTGCCACATGCGTACTTTGAGGAGAGAAGAAGAAAGATCTCTGGTTTCATTTTGCATTTTTTCTTTTTTTAAATAACTTTTAATCAGGAAAATATAGGCGGTAACCTTTTTTTAAAATTATGTTATATCATAATCCATTAATAGTCAGTGACTTTTTTTATTCTTTGATATACATCTCTTATAAAGAAAAGGTCATCACTTTGTTTTTCCCTGTATTCTGAACTCCTAACTTTTATCAGTTTGTTATTCATCCATTTTTTGCAAAAAAAATCTAAACTAATATTGGATTCTTAGTGTGAAAGAAATATCGAGCAATATATTCAGACAGGTATGCTCAAATATTCAATTGTTTAGCATGCTTTCTTTCCATCAGATTATATTCCGATATTTGTTTATATATTGATTGCCATCACCTGTATATCTACAACATGCCATTTCTATATTTATCTTTTGTTCATTCAAACACAATACGTTTATAATTCATGCAGTTTTCTGACATAAATACGAACAATTACCCAATAACACCTCACTTTATTGTTTTCTTATGTATTTTAGATAACAACCACCTTAAATATAGATCTCGTTGTTTTCACACTCCGTTCTCTCTGCTTTCTTTGCAGTCCTCTTTCAAGTACGTGATGAATACTCATTCATCACTCTTTATTCTTATATTTTAGCTACAAAAATCTTTGCAAATGCATGTATATATTTGTAAATATAAATAAGTACCAAAAGCATGCATTGTGTAAAAAAGTAATAATTAGCATGTTTTTGTGCAAAAATAAAAGAATACAGATTAAAAAGAAAAAGAGGAAATATTTAGAATAAATATTGAGCAACCTAACCCAAGGGAGGGCTCAGCATGGGCCTGACCGCATAAAAGCCAAAGTAGATGGAGATAGGGGCTCATGTATGTAAATATATTTGTAAAGATAATAAAAATATTTTCCTCTAAAAAATAGAACAAAATGGCTTGTATATATTGTATATATATTTATAAAAATCAAAACAAAAATAGAAAAATTAAAAAGAAAACAAAAACACTCCACTTGTGCATATCCACCATGTACATACAACCACTCCTATATTTATTTCACCCTATAAATAAATAAATTACAATTCCAAAAAATTTGTAAATATTCTATCTTTTATGGTGTAAATAAATAAAACAAAAACAACAAAAACAAAATAAAAAGAACAAAATTAAAAACTAAAAATAATATTGTAAATATACCTTGTACATAGATGTATATACTTATTTATTTCACCCTTGTTTATAAATAATAAAAATAAAATAAAAATACCCTTTTATTCCTAATTTTATACTATAAATAAATAAAATATAAAATAGGAATAAAAATGCACAAAAATAACAAATTAAAAATCAAAAATTAAAAAGGCATATTGTGTATACATACCCTATTTTTATTTTGAAAAATTAATTAAAAATCACCAAAAAATAGAAAAAATTAAAACAAAAATATTTTATGTTTTAAGTTTTCTTTAATTCAGCCATTTGCTATTTTATTTTTAATTTACAAATATTTTCCACGTGGCTAGTCCCCATTGGTCCACTGGAGATGTTGACCGCCCGGTCAACTCCCCCCTGTGGACCACTTCCCACGGATCCATTTCGCGGACCCATCTTCTCCCATTTATCCCCTCCAGATCCGATCACCATTCCGCCAAACCCAGGGTCCTAATCACTCTCCTATAATCCGAGAACCTCGCCCGATCTTCAGCCTAGGGATCCGTGCTCCATCGAGCCGGACCCGAGCCATTCTTCCCAGACCTGCCACCGCATAAAAACCGAGCTCCGCCTCCCATTTTCGCATCTTTGGCTCCCCACCTTTCAGTCTCGTGACCTCCACTGCCTTCCCTGAGGTGACAGCTCTCCGTTGGCGGTGTCGAAGAGAGGTGTAGGTGACCGGACCTCAGATCCGGCGAGCTAGCGCCGCCGTGCTCCGCCTGAAGCAGGAGCTTGAGCCTCGGGCCACGACGACCCGCGAGGCGACGACCCAGAGCAAGCCCAGCTCACGCCCAGTCGATTCCTCCACCCAGGTAGCTTTAGTTCTTTCCCTGTTCTTCGATTTTGCATTTGCCCCAAATATTTTCGTCGCCGTCCACCTCCGATTCCGGCCACACCCACCTTCGTATCGATCATCGGACCGCATCATCACACTTGCCTTCGTCTCGCGCACGTTCTACGCCCCTCCAGTCAACCCAGCTCGCACAGGAGCTGGGGTTTCGAGCTCCACCGTCTACCCCTCGCCGGAGCTCGACCGCCCCGATTCACCAATCACCGTCACCCCTTCTCACAGGATCGAGGCATTTTTCCCTCGACCCGCGAGCGTTCTGCTGTGATTTGCAGGTCCAGTCGAGCCCATCTGAGGGTCCGACCATCCAGGAGCAGGCGCTTGACCTCCGCCGACTCCGCCTGAGCTCCTCGGAGCTCCGTCGGGCCATCGGAGACCACCATTGGACGCGGAAGGCCTCCACGACTCTTCTCTGATCTTCTGTGGCCTTTGAGGAGGACGCCAGTACCAGTGGTGAGCCGGCGAAGTTCGTCGGCCATCAGTTCGTCCTCCATCTTCCGCAGTCGTTGGATCGACCCCAGGCTCCAGTTCAGATCCTAGCCATCCGTGTGAAGAGCAGCTCCGACCGTCCGATCTTTGGGAGACTCGATCCAGACCGTCGATCGACGAGCGTCAGCCCCAGCGCACCAGAGCCGACCGATCGCACACGTGGCGAGGGCACCGCCGTTCGATCAGCACGAGGACTCCAGCTTTAGGGCACCACCCCTTCCCAGCCGTAGATCAACACATGTGGTGCCCATCTGACGGCCTCTTTAATAAAGGGTAAATTATCCCTCAGGCCCTTAGCTTTAGCGTAGTTTACTTTTAGTCCTGTAAATATTTTTAGGAACTTTCTTTAGTTTGGTAATTTGCACTTTGGACCCTGTTATTTTCTATATTTGCATGTATGCCCCTGCCTGCAGTGTGTCACGTGCATCGACACATGTTTCGTTGGGCTATTTGCATGTTTAACTCTGTAGTTCTGGGTTGTTATTAAATGAATGGATCTTTTTAGTTAATTGCATTTATACCCCTGTGCGTGTTGAATTTGTGCATGTGCGTTATATTAGTGGGTAAATTACACTAAGGTTCTTGGGCTTTTAATACTTGTTATTATTTAGCCCAGAAACTTTATTTCCTTGCAATTAGGTCCCTGTGTGCCCCGGACACGCGCCTCGCGCGTGACTTCTTGAGATTTTTGCACCGTACCCCCTGGAACTTCGGGTATTTACGTACAGGTCCCTATGCACTGTACCTAGGTTTTAATTTTTAATAAAATATCAAACTTACTCTGAATTCAATGAAAATTGGAAACATGGCTCCTGCCATGTTGTAGAATTTTCTAGAAATTTTGGAGACATTTTTGCTTTTATTTGGTATTTTTAAAAAATCAAAAAACAACCTTTTTCTTTACTATCTGATTTAAAAATTCACAAAAAATATTAAAACTCATCTAAAAATTACAAAAAAATTAGTTACTGTGTCTTTTACCTTGTTTGATTTTCTGACCAAGTTTGGTTATTTTTCATTATATAAAACTCATAAAAATTGAAAAATACCTAAAAACCTATAAAAATTCTAATAATTAATTTAAAAATCCAAAAATAATAATTTCAGTGCCTAAATTTTTCTTGTTTCTTCTTCTATACAGGAAATTTATCTCCAAGCTTTTTAGGGATTTTTAGATATTTTATCTAAGTCCCTCAAGCTCGGCTGGACATTGTTGTTGATTTCTTGCATTGTTTTATTTATAGAAAATTAAATAAAAATCAAAAAAATACCAAAAATTACCCAAAAACAGTAAAAATCATTAAAAACATAAAAACACTTTTATTTGAATTTTTGAGTGATTTTTGATGCATTAAATAAATTATTGTGTTGGCTTGTTTCTTTGTTTTTCTTATTTTCTTAATTAATTAAAAATCCAAAAAATTTATAAAAATTAAAAATCCACCAAAAAAATACATTATTTTATTTTATTTCTTTTTGAGACTACTTCGTAGGCCGCACGGCCATCACGTGCTCCCTGAGTCCGACCCTGGTCGCTATACCATGCTAATCTAATAGCCAGGACCGCTATCGTGTTTGATTGATTTTGAGTTGATTTTGGTGGTCTGTTTTACATTTTCTTGATCGACCGAGTGATCTCTTGAGCGACTGAGTTCACAACGACCTGTGTTATTTCTTCATCCTTAGTTGCTCGGGGTTTTTCGGTTCATCAGAATGGTGCCGTTGTCGGGGAGCACGGCTTAGTAGTTTTTCTTTTTATTTTTCATTTTCTCTTTGTTTCCTTTTTCGCGGCTTTCCGGGCTCTTTTTGAGTCTGTGGCTTTTCGCGGCTTTTCTTTTTCTCTTATTTTTGTTGTGTTTTATTTTCTTTTATTTTTGTTTTTGTTTGATTTTGCCTGTTTATTTTATTTGGCATTTTTGCACATATACCCTTGTTTGTTCTTCTTGTTTATATTTGATTATTATTCTTGGTTTGTGACACTCTGACTCTTTCTTGCGAGGGCCCGAGGACCGAGGCGGCAGCTTTCGAGAAGCCAGCGCAACCGCGAGACTTGGAGGCGGCTCCCTTCTGCACGGAGCCGCAGGAGAGCGTGAGAGAGAGCTGAGTGGGAGAGGATTAGAGTAGATTTGCTTAGACTTTATTTTTATTCATTTGATTAATTGTAATAATACAGGGACAGACTGTGGACTTGGACTTGTTTAGCAGGTCTGTTTCACCGAGCACCGGTGTGCTCGGGGGACCCTTAGGATTTTTCGCGGCTTTTCACGGTTTTGTTTTTCTTCGCTGCCTTTTACGGTTTTACGCGGTTTTTCTCGAGCCCTTAGATTTAGGATTTTCTGCTTGACTGTGCCGTAATTAGTAGGATACACACACTTAATTGATTGCATGTTCCTATAAAGCGTTGATTGGATCTACTAACAAATCATTAATAAAAATAACTGACTCACTCCCTTCGTAGCCTACGTACCGTAGCTTGCCCTGCGAAGCGCTGCTCCTGAACCTGATGTGTCGGGAGGAGGAGGGTAGACAGAGACCGGACCCTTTGGCTTGAAGGACCTGTGACTAGTTAGACGGTTCTGTCGAGTAGAAATTGCCTGCTTAGGACTCGGTTTTTCCGCTGCACCATATAGGTAGTTTCTTTCAGTCTTTCAATTCTGCGCGGATCACTTTGCATGTAGAGTGCTGGAGACAGGTACGCATTTCTATCTTTGCATGCATCATTGATTTCTTTGCGCATCGGCTTTTTCGTCTTCTCCCCTCTGTTTTTGACTTAATAATCAGGAGAACCGAAAAATTTGTTAGGCCTTTTGTTTTTATTGAAAAAGATTAAAAAGAAAAACAATAAAATTGGGTCTGTTTAAGCTATTGACCCTAAAAGACACCTGATCTAAAAATTTGTCTTGGGGAGATCAACCCCCTCATTGTTTGGTTTGCTTGTGCGAGAGAGTGACTCGTACACTAGGTAGAGCCCGCCAGCACCTTCCTCGATTACCGACTCTTTAGTGCGGGACAGTCGGTTGGGGATAGTATCGGGTATCCCAGCAGGTCACGTAATCGCTCTGATATTCTGTTTGTTCACCATAATAAAATACACAAGATAATTTGACCGAGCCTTTACGGTCTTCAGCTCGCGTTGCGTTGGTGAACAGAGGGGTTTGTTTTCTGAACATAGTTTCTCCAGATCCCATCCGCCTTACTCGCTACATCGCGATGATGGGTAGACGATCTCTTAGGCAGCCTCTGGCTGCACCGCTTTCGGGCACGTCTACCCGTTCATCTAGGTTGGCTCGCGAGAGCCGAGACCAACTCTCCAACCCGAGTATGATTCTGCCCTGTTCCCCCTCGACCCCCTTTCTTTCGGTTCTGAGAGACCAGTGTCAGAGGAGATATTAGCAGATTTATCGGTACTTGAGTTTGGGTCATTTGGTTTTGCAGACACCATGGCCGGCAGTTCTGAGGATCGCTCCAGAGGTCCACAGCCTGAGCACTTTGTGTTGGACCAGGGAGCGATCACCTCCACCCTGATTGCCTCCCTCGAGACAGTTCAGAAGCAGTTGAGGGATCAAGGAGCATTCATGCTAGATATGAGGAGAGAGATGGAGCAGATGAGAGCAGAGAGAGCAACGGAGAGACGGGCCGAGGATCCCAGAGGATGCAGCAGCAGCCGCAGCAGCCGCAGCAGCCGCCGCAGCAGGAGGAGGAGAGCCACCGAGACCGATGCGGGAGTTGCACAACCCCGGATCGACACTGATGCATCATTGGGTAGTGCTTCCAGCTATCGTGTAGGACTTCAAGTTCCCCCCGGACACCTTGCAACTTCTCCCCTGTTTCCACGGGCTCGCCACCGAGGAGCCCCATCTCCACCTCCAGGAGTTCCTTATGATTTGCAGTACTGTCCACGATCGTCAGGTGGACCAGGATACCATCAGGATGATCGCCTTCCCCTTCTCTTTGGCAGATAGAGCAGCCACCTGGCTGAAGCATTTGGGGAAGTTTGTTTACACTTGGGAGCAGCTCCGCACCGAGTACTTACACAAGTACTATCCACTCGGGCGGACCAATGCAGCGAGAGCCCTTATCAGCAACTTCTCCATGCTCCCCAACGAGTAGTTCCATGAGGCATGGGAGAGGTTCCGAGAGCTGACTGATCGATGCCCGCACCACGACATTTCCAAGCCCAATCTTGTGCAGAGCTTTTTCAGCGGGCTGACACCAGAGCTCGAGGGCTTGGTGAACGCTTCTTGTGGTGGGTCATACTTCGCCAAGGATCACGACCAGGTCTGGGCCATCTACGAGGAAATGACCGAGAACTATATGGTGATGTCTCAGACCTGGTTGTATACTCAGGGCAGACCCCAGCAGTAGCCAGGACCCGTGCAGTACCAGAGGATTGCACGGGTCGATGCCGGTCCTTCCAGTTCGTCCGCAGTAGCAACATCACAGGCAGAGTCGTCGGCTGCGGGCATGGGGATTATCAGCGAGAAGTTGGATCGGATGGAGCTGATAGAGAAGAAGCAGTGGCAGGGCATCACTCAGATGGAGCAGATGGCACAGACTTTGAGTGACATGAAGACCCATCTCATGTGTCTCCAGGAGGCACAGACGGCTTCACAGCCCCGTCTTCAGTCGCAAGGCGATCCAGGCAGCAGCAGCAACAGCTCGTCCCACCGCTCCAGCTCACACCAGCAGCCTAGACAGGTTCACCTTGTACAGGCGGAGCTATACCAGCAGTCGCAGCCCACCTACCAGTCACCACCATCTACAGACTTGCAGATGGTGGTATACCAGCCGGATCAGCCTCTGGCAGTGCTACCGCCACCCAAGTACGATGCAGAGCCATTGATGGATGTCAACGGGATTTGGTATGACCGCCCTCAGCCTGGAATCCAAAGAGACCATCCCGGATTCAGGTGGGGGAACGGAGGTACCCAGCCCCAGCAGCAGCCATCTGGTCAGGGAGGCCAGCACAGCCAGCAGAGAGATCACCAGCCGCAGCAACAGCCCCTAGTGTACCCACCACCACAGCAGCAGCAATCTTCCTATGGTCCTCGTCCCTATCAGCAGGGACAGTCTTGGAGGCGTGAGTAGCCTCACCAGCCACAGCAGCAGCATCACCCATACCCCTCTCAGCAGCACCAGTTCCAGCAGCCTCATTACCAGAGAGGCTACCCGTCAGGCTCTCATGGCCCACCTTACGAGAGCCCTGCCTTGGACGATATAGCCCGCCTCGTCACGGACCAGCAGGCTACCTTTAGACGGAAGATGGACGAGTTCTGCCAGGAGATGCGGGACATAGTGAGAGGGAAGGTCGCCATCCCTGCCCAGATCGAGCCAAACCCCAACAGCCTGAAGCGGAAATCTGAACAGGTAGCCTACACTGAGTATGCCACTCTTAGTGATCCATTTGATGATATGTTTGCAGACCTTTTTGATGCTGATTTTGTCACACTTAGGAGCGGTAGGACACCAGCAGGCGGCGCCTCATCTGAGCGACATCATGAGGATACACATAGAGCGCCAGATGAGGAGGAGGAGAGCGGTACTGAGGCCGCTCGAGATGATGACGGTGGTACTGATGCCACCAAGGATGCTGACTCCACAGGCGGTGCTGAGGCCGCCATTTCACCAGTTCAAGGAGGTGGTACTGAGGCCACTCCTGATGCCGAGCCAGAGCGCGGTATTGAGGCTGCGAGACGTCCAGTTGATCCAGCCACTGGTGGTACTGAGGCCACCAGAGTTCATGTAAAGAGATCTGTTGTTTTTCCTTCCCCTGATGTATCTCGGAACCATGTTGTGAATAAAGGAAAAGGTTTGGTTTTTTCTGGTCCCACTGTGGTGCTTGATGTATGTGCGGATCCGGTCGTCGAGCCGTCTAGACCTTTTCCTAGTCCTTCATCTGAGAAGGACCCAGTGATCCCCTTCCCTAGAGACCTTCAGACGGGGAAGGGGAAGAAAAAAGAAAATCAAAAAAAGAGAGATCAGGAAGAGTTCAGCCAGCAGATGATAGATCGTTTCCATATCCAACTGACTCTTCAGGAGGCTTTGCAGCACATTCCCCTTCTTCAGCGTTCGTTGAGAGACAGGACTACAGTCGGGAGGAAGAGGAGGAACCACCACTCAGAGATCCATGTGCTGACGAAAGCCACTTGCTTCGCGATCCAGAACCGTTTGCCGGCCAAGAGGCCAGATTCAGGAGCCCCTTATGTCAGATGTCACATTAGAGAGCAGAGGTTCGACCAGACTCTATTAGATAGGGGATCGTCTATCAACCTCCTTCCGGCAGCCCTTCTCAACCCTTTTGAGTTGAGCACTCTTAGACAGAGCAGGGCAGTCCTTCAGTTTGCTGATCGATTTGTCAATAGGCCGAAGGGGTTGTTGCAAGACGTTGTCGTCACTATTCAGGGCCTGCAATTCCCCGTGGACTTCGTAGTGTTGGACATGGAGATCCTTGATTCAGTGACCGATACCCCCATCATTCTCGATCGTCCGTTCTTGGCCACAGCCAAGGCGGTGACTGATCATGATAGCGGGAAGGTATACTTTCGCGTCGAGGGCGAGAGTGTACAAATAGAGACGGTCGAGGACAACCGAGCCAGAGAGATCATGCTCAGAGACCACTTCAGATACAGAGCAGCTGACAGATGCCGGGCTAGACATCCACCAGGACTGTGACTTTATGATCACAGACGATGAGGCAGCATGGGCAGACCCCGCAGCACAGGCCATCCTCTCATTTTCAGACACCGTTGATGCCGAGATGACAGCAGAGGAGAGCTTGGAGAGCACATTCCTGGTTCAGGATACTTCAATGGCAGCAGAGCAGGTTCTTGACCGCGACACGGATTTTTGTGATGATGGTGGTGCTGATGCCACCTTGTTTGATGCAGATCCCTCGGATTCAGAGTCTGATTGGGAAGATTGCGAGGATTATATGCCAGACCTAAGTTCCACTGAGCCTACAGTTGAGGAGGAGGTAGATGCCGAGCAGATCAGAGACAGTTCAGTTGAGCAGCCTTCTTCAGATCCAGTTTGCGAGAGTACGTTCTCATTCTCCCGAGCAGATTTGGCAGCATACACGCGGCTTCTTTCGAAGCCAGATTTGCCAGCACCCAGCTGTCCAGAGCTGAAGCCGCTCCCTACTTCGCTGAAGTATCGATTTCTTGCGGGTGAGCCTGCAATGTACCCAGTCATCATCTCCGCCGATCTGACTGGAGAGCAAGAATCCCGTTTGATGGGGGTTCTTGAAAAGAACCGCAAGGCAATCGGATGGAGCGTAGCAGATCTCCAGGAGATTAGTCCGGCCCTGTGCTCCCACCATATCTATCTCGAGGATGGGGCAAAGCCGTCGCGTGAGTTCCAGCGGCAGCTGAACCCCAATTTGAGAGAGGTTGTCATGAAGGAAATTTCAAAATGGTGGAGCACCGATTTTATCTATCCCATCTCTGACTCCAAGTGGGTCAGCCCCTTGCATGTGGTGCCCAAGAAGACGGGCATCACGACTGTGATCAATGAGTCGGGATAGGAGATTGCTACACGAGTACCCACTTCTTGGCGGGTCTACGTTGACTACAGGAGACTCAACCAGGCCACCAAGAAGGATCATTTCCCCCTGCCTTTTATTAACCAGATCATTGAGAGACTGGCAGGGAAGAGACATTATTGTTTTCTGGATGGGTACTCGGGCTACAACCAGGTGGCCATCGCTCCTGAGGACCAGGAGAAGACCACCTTTACCTGTCCCTTCGGCACATACGCCTTCTGACGCATGCCATTTGGGCTATGCAATGCCCTGCGACTTTTCAGAGATGCATGCTGTCGATCTTTTCGGACATGGTAGGGGAGTGTTTGGAGGTCTTCATGGATGATTTCTCGGTTTACAGCGACGGATTCGACTCCTGTCTTGACTGCCTAGACCGAGTACTCCAGCGATGTATAGAGGTTCACTTGGTGCTATCGTGGGAGAAGAGTCACTTCATGGTGACTCAAGGGACGGTGCTTGGCCATATCATCTCCAACAGGGGCATGGAGGTTGATCCGGCCAAGGTTGATGTCATTAGAAAACTCGCACCGCCGTCCAATTTGAGGCGGTTACGGTCATTTCTGGGGCACGTCGGTTTCTACCGACGATTCATTCATGATTTCAGCAGGATTGCCCGGCCGTTGACTGACCTACTGACGAAAGACACCGAGTTCCTTGTCGATGACAAGTGTCTTTCGTCCTTTGAGACTCTCAAGCAATGTGTTATTGAGGCTCCTGTTCTCCAGCCACCTGATTGGTCTCTCCCATTTGAGATCATGACGGATGCCTCCGATTTTGCCGTGGGGGCCGTGCTGGGACAAAGGAGGGATGGAGTCCCCTTTGCTATCCACTACGCTAGCCGCACATTGGATTCCGCGCAGCGGAATTATGGATTATCACTTTTTTGGATTTTTAGTGAGAATGCACGATCCTAACGAGGATTCAATTCCTTTAAGATCCTAGGTTGGCAAAATCAGAGGTAGAGTCGGAAAAGCAATGCAATCGTCAAATCAATGATGGATGCTAAAGCGTAAATGCTCACCTTGCCTCCAGCACTCTACATGCAAGGATGCTCAGCAGAATTGAAACCTATCTATATGCAAATGCAAGCCGATGAAATCGCCCTAAGTTCAAAAATTGCTATTAGCGGGAAGAACCACAAGTTGACCGTCAATCCTCAACCCTAGAGTCCGGTCTAGGCTCACCCCTCCTCTGCTCAACAAATTGAGGGTAGGAGAAAGCGCTTTGCGGGGAGAGCTCGCGGCGCGATGGATTGAAGGTGATGATCAACTGTTTAAAATTTGACTAAGTCCAAACGAGACTATAGGTGCATGCAAAATATTAGGTGTTTGGCCTTAGTCTATCGCAAACAATCCTAGAACTAGGGGCTCAATCACACAAAATAAAGAAAATCGAAAAACAAAACAAAATAAAAAAATGCGATGAAAAGCCGACAAAAACCGCGAGAGCCCCCAAGTGAACAATCACTTGGAAATTAGGCTCCAGAGAGTCCAGTCCGGGGGTACCTGTATTATTACAATTATAGTCTCTCACTCACTTAAATTACAAAATAAATATAAGAGAAGAAAGAACTAGAGCTGTCTTCAAAATTCTCTCCTAGCCCGCCTTCGTGCAAAGTCTAGTCGCCTCACGTGGGTGCGTAGGGGCTCCTGGAATAGAGCTCCTCCCTCGATCCGCGTTCCTCGCAAGAAGTCAAACAAGAGAGAGGTTAGACAATTCAAACAAGAAATATCAAAACTAAAGAAAATAAAACAAGCGGAAATAAAAGCCGCAAAGGTAGACAAATAATCACAACACAAAACAAAAACTCGAACTACGCGCTGTTGCTCCCCGGCAACGGCGCCATTTGATAAACGCAGTTTATCGAGGGTCTAAATGTGTCGCTGTGGCGACCCACAATAAAATGCGATTAATCAACAATTAACCCACACTAAGATCACAAATTAGAAACAATGTGGAGTTAAAATTTATTTTTAACTCTGCACAAATGGTGTATAGTGTCAAGTATGCAGAGAGTTCGAACACAGGGAGCAAACAGTGTAGTCCAAGCAAATGAATGCTAAAGTGTGTGTGAGTGTATGATGTGTCTACACTAAGCAAGAGAACAAAGAAATGTTTTTGTGGGTTTTTAACTTTTTAATTTTTTTTGTTTTTTTTATTTAATTTTTAATTTTGTATTTGATTTTTTAATTTTCTGATTTTTATATTATATATTTTATAATTTTTGTATTTTCTTTTTCAATATTGGAAAGTAAAGGCAATATAATAAAAGGCAAAGTAAAATATTTATAAAAATGCACAAAAATACTCAAAAATTAAGAAATAAAATGTTTTTAGTCTTTTTAGGGTTTTTTACTGTTTTTGTGATTTTTGGGGATTTTTCAAGTTGTTTTTGATATTTTTAAAAACTGAAATATGGCTAAATAGTGGAAATAGGGCTGGCTGGGAATAAAATGTAATTTAAAAATAGCAACCAGTAGCAAAAATGTTTCACACTATTTTTCAAATAAAAGTAACAAAATAAGGAAGAAACAGAAGCTGAGTTTACAAATTTGGTTTTTTCTACTATTTTCTATATTTTTTTGAAGTTTTTGAGAGTTTTTAATTTTTTAGTGTTTTTCTTTTGAAATTTTTAATGATTTTTGGACTGACACTCAAATAGGATAAAATAGACACTAGGTGATTTTTTTTGGAATTTTTGGAGGTGTTTTAATATTTTTTGGTATTTTCTAAGCTAGATAGTGCACAAATAGGAGTTTTTGATTTTTAATAAATAGGAAAATAAAATAAAATCAAAAAACTAAGTAGTTGGCGTTAAAGTATAGGTGCACAGGAGCTTAAGTCTATTTTTGTGGGATTTTTGGACTTAAAATGATGCTCCAAATAAATACTACAAGTGATCTCAAATTAAAGGCCTGGCAGGGGCGTTTGTGCAAAAATGTGAAATATCCAGGGGTCACATGCAATTTTCACACAAAATATAACACTAAATATACAAGTTAATGGACTAAATACAAATACTCAAACCCGCAGGGGTCTCCGTGCAAAATGCACACCTCACGTGGATGGCCACGTGAAGTGAACAGGCGAAGGACTGAAATGCAAATCAAGAAAGTTCGGGGGGGCTAAGTATAAATATTACAAAAATGTTTAAGCTGCTGATGAATGATTGCGTGCTAAATAATAAATACAAAAACCGGCGGGGGTATGAGACAAAATTACCCACGCCAAGGGCGCATCCAACGGCGCTCGGTCTTCCACTTATGACACGTGTCGCTCTCTCAGCCCGCGATGCCCCTTCGCTTGTGCGGCCCAGATCAGAAGATGGCGAGTGATGGACGGCTCTGGACGCGCAAGATCCAACGGCAGCTGTTGGTTCTGGAGGAGGTGCTTGATCGGACGGTGATGAAGCCTGGAGGAAGAACGTCGTATGAACTCGCTTGGGGCGAGTTTGATTCGAGTGCAGCTTTCTCCTCCGACCACCTGGAAGCCCGCCAGCGGTCCCTCCTCGCTCCTGGAAGATGCCCTGACCCAACGACGAGGCCAAAATGGGCGGAGAAGCCCTGATGCCCTGCCGCAAGGTCAAGGGGAAGGTGCGGCTCCAGGCTGCTCAAATGCGGCAAAACTCGGCTCCAGATAGGGCCTCTTGGCACCTGGGACCTGCACGTTAAACGCAAGAGCACGAGAGAATGTTCCCAGGGCAAGAAATGGTGGAATGGAATGGTGTTGGGCGTAAACAGTAGCTCGCCGGAGCGAGCTCCGGCGAGGGGAAAGATGGTGGCGATTCACTTGATTAAACGATTAATGGTCGACATGAAATGAAACCTAATGATAACAGCGAGCTAAACTCTAAAAAAATTAAGAAAAACACAACCTCAATGGTGTAGACCCCGAGGAAGGAAACCTCACGGCGGTGGCCGGAGATGGAGTTGGAACACGGCGTTTGGGGTTCGCCGCACCTCGACTGAGATGGGGGAGGAATCTCCTGTCACCAGAGCTTGCCCTCGACCCTCACCTGGAAGCTATTGGCGCCCAAATCCGGTTCAAAGAGAAGAGGAAGTGAAGGGGCTGGTTTTGAATATGGTCGACGGGCGAGTTTCGAGGGAAGATCACGGGCGGATGGAGAAGATCTAAGAGGATCTTAGAGGTCGGCGTGAATCTAGGATCTACAGTGGTCAATTTTCAAGAAGGAGTCGGCCTCCTCGAGCAACGCCTTGATGGCGAAAAAATCGAGAAAAGCGGGGGTCACGGGTGCCTGACAAGGGTCACAGGGCTAGGGCCAGGGAGTTGACCCGAGGTCAACTCCCCAAGCCACCTGGTTGGTCCACGTGGACCAACCAGGAAAAAGGCCCGGAAAATGTTTTATTAAATCATTTAAAAATAGAAATAGGTTGAATTAAATTATGGTTATAAAATAAAAAAAGTTTAATTTTTTATGTAGTATTTTATTCCGATTTTTATTTATTTTTATAAATTAAATTTTTACAAGTTCATATTTAATCCCCTTATAGGTATGAATATCTATGTATTAATGTATTTTATTTTTATTTAGGTATTTTTAATTTATTTTAGTTTGGCTTTTATTTTCTAAAATTATAAAACACTTTTATATACATAAATTTATTTTTATTTTATTTTTCTGATGTGTTTTGTGTATTTAATAAAATACATGTGTATTTTATATAGGTATAAGTGTGTGTATAATACCTAGGTATCAAATATATACAGGTATTTTTATTTGAGTTTTAATGATGTTTTTATTCTGATTTTAATATACACAATTATTATAAGTATTATTTACAACATTATAAAAATATAAAATTATAAAAATAATAAATAAATAATAAATTGAATATTTTAATATGTACAAGTATACAATGCGGGTCCAAAAGTCAACTTTCAAACCGTAGCTCCGCCAAATGCGAAACCACCACCATGAATTAGATTATTTTCTTCTATATACAATTAAAGGTGAGTACGCTGCATTTGGAGTTTTTATTTGTGAGATACAGGTCTGGGAAGTTGGCATTCTGGATATTTATTCATACCATAACTTTTTATCTGTGCATTATTTTTCTATGAAATCAATTTTGTATTTTTCTTTATTTAATTATCTACAACTTTCATGTACAAAGTTTATTTATTTGATGTATAAAAAGTGGAACCAAAAATAGGTCCCAAAATGAATAAGGAATGAATAAAAAGTATAGGTGTTTTATCTGTGTTTCTGACCTTATCTCCCCCTACTTTATTCCTTGTCGACCTATTCATCAAGATGCCTAGGTCTCGGGGGTTTTGGGTCATAAAATATTTACAATATTTTATTCTTTTTCTTTTCTTTATTTATTCTATAAATTTGGCCTTAATTACAGTAATTTACACACTGTTGAGATGCACATGCATGAATGCTAAGATGCTTGATTTAAGGCTATTTACAGGCATTTGCTAGGGTTTTTGGTGCCAAAATGATAGAATAAAGATGATGAAATGTGGATTCATCATCCCCCTATACTTTACCTTTGCTAGTCCCTAGCAAACACTTATGCAATAAGTGCAAAAAGAAAAAGAAAGAAAAGAAAAAGAAGAACTTGGATTTTATTTGATTATCAAACTTGTCTTCGCAAAATCAAAGTTTGGAGCTTAATTCGGACCTTTAGAAATTTAGTGCGGGCGGAACCTTATTGAGAACCGTGTTTGAAATCCAACAGTCCCTGAGAATCCCAAAACTCTGCTCAAGTCTCCTCAATAGCCAGGTCAGAAATATCTCAACTCATACGCAAACCCTTACGACTATGAATCTGACTTGTACAGTGTAAGTGATGGTGGCTCTCCCCAACTAGAATGACAAAGAAACTGACTTCTCCAGTATGACAACCCAGTGATTCCCCAATCCAGCAACTCCATCCTCGAGGAGCGGGGTATTCCCTTCTAAGTTCAAGTGGCAACCAACCCAAGAGGAGGGGGTGAAGAGAAGAATGGATGGTAGCCAGTGTAGCTACCTATCCCTGGATGCAAGACCAGTGTAGTCAAGTCATCCTGCTGCAGGCTCACATGATATGACTTTGGAACTCAAGCTTGCTTATTGACTTTGTACATACTTGCAGGCTTTTTTTATTTTTGTACATGCCTGAACATTTTTTTTTTTGAAATACTATTTACAGCAGCATTTACATAAGGAGTTTTTCCTCTTGAGCCAGTAGACTATCCCTCTTTTGAAGCTTTATTGCAACCCACAGCCTCCTGTCTTTAGACTTCCTAATCACTGGACGGGTTGGGGTGCACTTCCCTCCCTAGAGGAGGACAAGTGTTTCCACTTGTGTGTGTCTCATACCGGCAAATCCAATCCCCTCACCACTCCAACTGAGTTGAGCCATGTGAAAGGTGCAGGTGTCCAAGTTAGGTCATTATCAACAAGAGTCGTGCGTGTGCTCCGAAATACTCTACTTAGGCACTCAAGAATCCATTGAACCAAGTCTCGTGATCCTCAAAGAATTAAGTCAACTAGACCTGAAGTACCTCAAACTCAGTTCCTATAAGGTTCCTGTTATTAGGTAGATTTTAAGGTCCAATCAAGCTCCAATCTCCGGATTTTACTTAGACTCGTTCAACTATCAAACTCAATCCGAAAAATGCGAATGCTATGCAATGCAATGCAGAAAATATTTTTGTGATGCAATTTTCAAAGATTTTGAACTTTTTATGGATTTTTGAAAAGATGATGCATGCAGATGCAAATGCATTTTTTTGTATTTTTCAAACAGATTTTTCAAATGTTTTTGGATTTTAATTTTTGCAAATGTTTTTGGGAGTTTTTGAAAAACAAAAAGATTTTGGCTCAAAACTAGGTGAAAATATGTACACGGGAGTGCTTCTTCATATATACAAGAAGTGGATTTTAAGAATTTACAAGGGTAAGTGATCAATTTTATACATATATATAGTGGATTTTTGTGTGATGTGTATATTCCTCAAATTTATTTGACACAAGCTTTTCACATAAATTTTGAAAACTATAGTCCAAAATAATTTTTACAAACATTTACACACATTTGAAAATCATTTTGCAAAGGCTTTCAAAACAATATATATAGGTTTTTCAAATCATTTTTGCAACCATTTTTCAAACCATTTGCAAATCATTTTTCAAACATTTTTATTTCACACAAAGAAAATAAATTTTACAAACCACACAGGTTGAAAATACGAAACAAAATATTTTCAAAATAGTTTTCAATAGATGTTCACAAAGATTTTCAAACTATTTTTCAAACATTTTGCAAAAAACATTTTCACCTGATTTATTAATCAGTAAATACAAAAAGAATTTGAGGAATAATCACATCTTTTTATTAAGAATTTTTAATGGATTTTAAAGAATTTTTAAAGAATTATTAGCCATATTTATTAAGAAAATACGAAAGTACGAGTTATGGCTAAAGTATATACGTAGTATATACGACCCCCCTATACTTAGCTTGAGCTATGTCCTCATAGATCGGAGAGAAAAGAGAAGACATAACTCGTACTGAGTATAGGAAAATCTAAAGAATAAAGGAATACAAAGATGAATGAACAAATGAGAAGTTGACCGTCCCCCCTATACTTAGGATCAAATAATCCTAAGTATAGCAGGCTGTACACAAAGCAGGGAGGGTCAAGGGTGGGAATGAACAGATCGTACTCAGATTGTCTCCCCCTATACTTAGGGTAGGATATCCCTAAGTATAGACAAGAAGAAGAGACAATGGAGAGGATCGAAATGAAAATGAAAGAAACTCGGGGTGCCAACCCCCCTATACTTAGGACAAAGTACGTCCTAAGTATGGAAAACTGTCTACAAGGGCGGCACCTTTTCGGTAGATAAAGAGGATAGAAAAGGAAAAGAAGAAAAGAAGAAAATAAGAAAAGAGATGAAGATGGAAGAAGAGATCGTGAGGATGTACACATCACTCCCCCTATACTCAGGGTAAAAGAAGCCCTAAGTATAGGCAACAACAGGAGTGATGACACGGACGAAGAAGGAACACTCAACTTGTCTACCCCTCCTATACTTAGGACAAAGTACGTCCTAGGCAAAGCAAACACGAGAAATGGGTAGACAAGCAAAAACGGGAGATGGAAGGAGTCACAAGAGAGAATCTACAACATAAATGGGTGATCATCAGAAGGTGGAAAGCAAACCTTCTTGCGGGACCGCTGAGGGATGGATCGGATATGGTGTATGTCGACATCGGGGTCCACAGTGGACGGAGACCGATCAGGGTCGACACGGTGAAGGCCCTCAGTGGAATCAAAACGGAAAGGGACGAACTGGTCAATGGAAGCAGTATGGCTTGGTCCTCCCTTGGTGGTCCTATGGTGTGAAGGCACAGACTGGTGAGTGAAAGAAGTACGACTAGGTCCGGCCTTAGAAGTCTCGCAGATGTCAAAGTGGAATGGGACAAACTCATCATCCTCGGAAGAAGTGTAATCGGAGTCGTCCTGCGAGTCCTCGTCCAGGTCAAAATCAAAAGGAACGAAATCATCAGTGGAAGTATACGAACTCAGATCGTCCTCAAGAGTCTCACCTGAATCCTTGTCTTCATCAAGAGGTCTGAATTTATCAAAATAAATAGCAGCATCATAACCGACCTCAATCATCTTCACTTGTGAAGGGCCAGGAACGGATTTATTGGTGGAAGTAGTCAAAACGGGTCCGTCCTGTCTAGTCTTACTCAAGTCATTTGTTGCCTTATCAGGTCTCTCAAAGTAATGGGCAACATCATAAGCATCCTCAATTATCTTGGTATCTGCCCCCTGATCAAATGGTTCAATCACATAAATACTCTGGATCTCATCAACACATCGCCACACACCAGGAGGAGGATCAGTGAGGTCCATGCTTTCCGACTTTCTCCCCTTTTGGGGGATCCGTCGGGGCTCATCAGGGATCGCTAAGGAAGTGTCTCTAGTATCATCAGATCTGTCATGGGCCTCAGAGTCAGCTATGATCGGTGAAGGTGCATCAGGTACCGGTCTCTGGTCAACTATGGGTGCGGTGATCGACACTTCGTTCCCGTCAACAGGACGGAAATGAACTTCTCCTGATCCATAATCAATAACGACCCTCGCAGAGGCGAGGAATGGTCGTCCCAGGATGATTGGAGATGGCTCCCCTGTGGAGTTCTCCATGGGCAACACGACAAAATCAACATGGTGGCTCGTGCCCTGAATAGAAATGACGGCGTTTTCAAGGATACCCTTCGGCCTCTTGATAGATCCATCAGCAAACTGAACGATCATCCTGGTCTTCTTGAGAGGCCCTAAGTGAAGAGACTGTACCAGCGAGAAGGGTAATATGCTAATCGAAGCACCGCCGTCTAGGAGAGTGCGATCACAAGTATGGTCAGAGATGGTGCAAGTGATGAAAGGTGTAGCTGTGTTCTTCTTCTTGGGAATGGGACGGTGTGTGATGGCGAGGGCAGTGGCCATGGTCAGAATGTGACGCTCAGATCTGCTCCTCCGCTTTCTCTTCTTGGGAAGAGGAGCAGATAATTGGGTCATGGCCTGCTGAAGTGGGGCACGGATAATCTCATGTATGGTGGCCACCACTTCGGGTTCAGTCAGCATTTTTTTGAATTTTTAGACCTCCTTCATACAAGGAAGGAAGTCGGAATCAGCATATACACGAGGCATGCCAAGAGCAGTCTGTACAGCGGCATCCTCGGGGTGAAAGGTGGGACTGGATGTGAATGGGTGTGTGGTCCAGGGTTCTGGCAAGTGGACTCTCTCCTCAAAATCTTGATCAACCAAGTGTCTCCCGAAATCTTTTTGGATTTTTAAATTTTTCTCATTTTTTTGTATTTTGGGCGATTGCAAGCTCCCATGATCACCTACAAGTGAAGCCGTATTCCCGACGAAAGGAGCATTAATCTGATTCTTCCTCAAGAAAGCAATATCATCATTCATCAAATCAATGCGCTTTATCATCCGATTCAAGATATCACTCATAGAGATCGAGGGAGGTGACTCCATCAGGTCAAACTCGGGTGGATGTGAAGGTGGAGGTGGATAATATACATGTGGAGGTGAAGGTGAGTGTGGGTAGAAGTCCGAAGTCTGATGCTGTGGCTGAGGCGGGTATGTACAAAAATCAGAAAAAATAGGAGGAGGATCCTCCTGATAAAAAGGAGGTGGACCGGCTGGAGTGAGCGAGGGGTCCGCAAAGTCCGGATAAAATGTACTCCAGGGGTCCATCTCGAAAACAAAAGGAAGTGATTCGGGGGAGCACGAAAGTCAAGTCAAGAGAGTGAAGAAAAAGGCGTAAATGCGCAGGTATGATCTAGGACACACAGACCAATCACAAGCAAAAAATGAAACAAGACAAACCCTCAATTCACCTACTCAACTCGGTAGAGACCGCAAAGTGCGGTCTTTTTATCTTGTCTGTTTTAGAGTTAGGTGAGAAGTCAAACAGTTGCACAAACACTTAGGGGGCTGAATGGGATTTTGGCTCTAACCTTAGTGTGTGCGCGAGCAAGTAAAAGCGAAGACAATGAGGGGATTACTCGCCCCAATACAAGATTTTCTTTTTGATCGGTTTTAGGGTCAAGTAAAATTAACAGTCCCAATTTTATGGATTATCACTTTTTTGGATTTTTAGTGAGAATGCACGATCCTAACGAGGATTCAATTCCTTTAAGATCCTAGGTTGGCAAAATCAGAGGTAGAGTCGGAAAAGCAATGCAATCGTCAAATCAATGATGGATGCTAAAGCGTAAATGCTCACCTTGCCTCCAGCACTCTACATGCAAGGATGCTCAGCAGAATTGAAACCTATCTATATGCAAATGCAAGCCGATGAAATCGCCCTAAGTTCAAAAATTGCTATTAGCGGGAAGAACCACAAGTTGACCGTCAATCCTCAACCCTAGAGTCCGGTCTAGGCTCACCCCTCCTCTGCTCAACAAATTGAGGGTAGGAGAAAGCGCTTTGCGGGGAGAGCTCGCGGCGCGATGGATTGAAGGTGATGATCAACTGTTTAAAATTTGACTAAGTCCAAACGAGACTATAGGTGCATGCAAAATATTAGGTGTTTGGCCTTAGTCTATCGCAAACAATCCTAGAACTAGGGGCTCAATCACACAAAATAAAGAAAATCGAAAAACAAAACAAAATAAAAAAAATGCGATGAAAAGCCGACAAAAACCGCGAGAGCCCCCAAGTGAACAATCACTTGGAAATTAGGCTCCAGAGAGTCCAGTCCGGGGGTACCTGTATTATTACAATTATAGTCTCTCACTCACTTAAATTACAAAATAAATATAAGAGAAGAAAGAACTAGAGCTGTCTTCAAAATTCTCTCCTAGCCCGCCTTCGTGCAAAGTCTAGTCGCCTCACGTGGGTGCGTAGGGGCTCCTGGAATAGAGCTCCTCCCTCGATCCGCGTTCCTCGCAAGAAGTCAAACAAGAGAGAGGTTAGACAATTCAAACAAGAAATATCAAAACTAAAGAAAATAAAACAAGCGGAAATAAAAGCCGCAAAGGTAGACAAATAATCACAACACAAAACAAAAACTCGAACTACGCGCTGTTGCTCCCCGGCAACGGCGCCATTTGATAAACGCAGTTTATCGAGGGTCTAAATGTGTCGCTGTGGCGACCCACAATAAAATGCGATTAATCAACAATTAACCCACACTAAGATCACAAATTAGAAACAATGTGGAGTTAAAATTTATTTTTAACTCTGCACAAATGGTGTATAGTGTCAAGTATGCAGAGAGTTCGAACACAGGGAGCAAACAGTGTAGTCCAAGCAAATGAATGCTAAAGTGTGTGTGAGTGTATGATGTGTCTACACTAAGCAAGAGAACAAAGAAATGTTTTTGTGGGTTTTTAACTTTTTAATTTTTTTTGTTTTTTTATTTAATTTTTAATTTTGTATTTGATTTTTTAATTTTCTGATTTTTATATTTTATATTTTATAATTTTTGTATTTTCTTTTTCAATATTGAAAAGTAAAGGCAATATAATAAAAGGCAAAGTAAAATATTTATAAAAATGCACAAAAATACTCAAAAATTAAGAAATAAAATGTTTTTAGTCTTTTTAGGGTTTTTTACTGTTTTTGTGATTTTTGGGGATTTTTCAAGTTGTTTTTGATATTTTTAAAAACTGAAATATGGCTAAACAGTGGAAATAGGGCTGGCTGGGAATAAAATGTAATTTAAAAATAGCAACCAGTAGCAAAAATGTTTCACACTATTTTTCAAATAAAAGTAACAAAATAAGGAAGAAACAGAAGCTGAGTTTACAATTTTTGGTTTTTTCTACTATTTTCTATATTTTTTTGAAGTTTTTGAGAGTTTTTAATTTTTTAGTGTTTTTCTTTTGAAATTTTTAATGATTTTTGGACTGACACTCAAATAGGATAAAATAGACACTAGGTGAATTTTTTTGGAATTTTTGGAGGTGTTTTAATATTTTTTTGGTATTTTCTAAGCTAGACAGTGCACAAATAGGGAGTTTTTGATTTTTAATAAATAGGAAAATAAAATAAAATCAAAAAACTAAGTAGCTGGGGTTAAAGTATAGGTGCACAGGAGCTTAAGTCTATTTTTGTGGGATTTTTGGACTTAAAATGATGCTCCAAATAAATACTACAAGTGATCTCAAATTAAAGGCCTGGCAGGGGCGTTTGTGCAAAAATGTGAAATATCCAGGGGTCACATGCAATTTTCACACAAAATATAACACTAAATATACAAGTTAATGGACGAAATACAAATACTCAAACCCGCAGGGGTCTCCGTGCAAAATGCACACCTCACGTGGATGGCCACGTGAAGTGAACAGGCGAAGGACTGAAATGCAAATCAAGAAAGTTCGGGGGGGCTAAGTATAAATATTACAAAAATGTTTAAGCTGCTGATGAATGATTGCGTGCTAAATAATAAATACAAAAACTGGCGGGGGTATGAGACAAAATTACCCACGCCAAGGGCGCATCCAACGGCGCTCGGTCTTCCACTTATGACACGTGTCGCTCTCTCAGCCCGCGATGCCCCTTCGCTTGTGCGGCCCAGATCAGAAGATGGCGAGTGATGGACGGCTCTGGACGCGCAAGATCCAACGACAGCTGTTGGTTCTGGAGGAGGTGCTTGATCGGACGGTGATGAAGCCTGGAGGAAGAACGTCGTATGAACTCGCTTGGGGCGAGTTTGATTCGAGTGCAGCTTTCTCCTCCGACCACCTGGAAGCCCGCCGGCGGTCCCTCCTCGCTCCTGGAAGATGCCCTGACCCAACGACGAGGCCAAAATGGGCGGAGAAGCCCTGATGCCCTGCCGCAAGGTCAAGGGGAAGGTGCGGCTCCAGGCTGCTCAAATGCGGCAAAACTCGGCTCCAGATATGGCCTCTTGGCACCTGGGACCTGCACGTTAAACGCAAGAGCACGAGAGAATGTTCCCAGGGCAAGAAATGGTGGAATGGAATGGTGTTGGGCGTAAACAGTAGCTCGCCGGAGCGAGCTCCGGCGAGGGGAAAGATGGTGGCGATTCACTTGATTAAACGATTAATGGTCGACATGAAATGAAACCTAATGATAACAGCGAGCTAAACTCTAAAAAAATTAAGAAAAACACAACCTCAATGGTGTAGACCCCGAGGAAGGAAACCTCACGGCGGTGGCCGGAGATGGAGTTGGAACGCGGCGTTTGGGGTTCGCCGCACCTCGACTGAGATGGGGGAGGAATCTCCTGTCACCAGAGCTTGCCCTCGACCCTCACCTGGAAGCTATTGGCGCCCAAATCCGGTTCAAAGAGAAGAGGAAGTGAAGGGGCTGGTTTTGAATATGGTCGACGGGCGAGTTTCGAGGGAAGATCACGGGCGGATGGAGAAGATCTAAGAGGATCTTAGAGGTCGGCGTGAATCTAGGATCTACAGTGGTCAATTTTCAAGAAGGAGTCGGCCTCCCTCGAGCAACGCCTTGATGGCGAAAAAATCGAGAAAAGCGGGGGTCACGGGTGCCTGACAAGGGTCACAGGGCTAGGGCCAGGGAGTTGACCCGAGGTCAACTCCCCAAGCCACCTGGTTGGTCCACGTGGACCAACCAGGAAAAAGCCCCGGAAAATGTTTTATTAAATCATTTAAAAATAGAAATAGGTTGAATTAAATTATGGTTATAAAATAAAAAAAGTTTAATTTTTTATGTAGTATTTTATTCCGATTTTTATTTATTTTTATAAATTAAATTTTTACAAGTTCATATTTAATCCCCTTATAGGTATGAATATCTATGTATTAATGTATTTTATTTTTATTTAGGTATTTTTAATTTATTTTAGTTTGGCTTTTATTTTCTAAAATTATAAAACACTTTTATATACATAAATTTATTTTTATTTTATTTTTCTGATGTGTTTTGTGTATTTAATAAAATACATGTGTATTTTATATAGGTATAAGTGTGTGTATAATACCTAGGTATCAAATATATACAGGTATTTTTATTTGAGTTTTAATGATGTTTTTATTCTGATTTTAATATACACAATTATTATAAGTATTATTTACAACATTATAAAAATATAAAATTATAAAAATAATAAATAAATAATAAATTGAATATTTTAATATGTACAAGTATACAATGCGGGTCCAAAAGTCAACTTTCAAACCGTAGCTCCGCCAAATGCGAAACCACCACCATGAATTAGATTATTTTCTTCTATATACAATTAAAGGTGAGTACGCTGCATTTGGAGTTTTTATTTGTGAGATACAGGTCTGGGAAGTTGGCATTCTGGATTTTTATTCATACCATAACTTTTTATCTGTGCATTATTTTTCTATGAAATCAATTTTGTATTTTTCTTTATTTAATTATCTACAACTTTCATGTACAAAGTTTCTTTATTTGATGTATAAAAAGTGGAACCAAAAATAGGTCCCAAAATGAATAAGGAATGAATAAAAAGTATAGGTGTTTTATCTGTGTTTCTGACCTTATCTCCCCCTACTTTATTCCTTGTCGACCTATTCATCAAGATGCCTAGGTCTCGGGGGTTTTGGGTCATAAAATATTTACAATATTTTATTCTTTTTCTTTTCTTTATTTATTCTATAATTTTGGCCTTAATTACAGTAATTTACATACTGTTGAGATGCACATGCATGAATGCTAAGATGCTTGATTTAAGGCTATTTACAGGCATTTGCTAGGGTTTTTGGTGCCAAAATGATAGAATAAAGATGATGAAATGTGGATTCATCAGAGATCAAGACTATATTGCAGAAAGTCGTCCGCCCTGACCGAAAGAATTGGTCACAGCTTTTGGACTCGGTCTTGTGGGCATATAGGATGTCTTTCAAGACACCATTGGGCACATCTCCCTTTCGCCTCGTATATGGCAAGCCGTGCCATTTGCCTGTTGAGCTGAGACACCGGTCACTTTGGGCAGTCACTGAGATACTTATGGATCCAGATGGTGTAGGAGACCAGAGGAGGGCAGAGTTAGCAGCCTTGGAGGAGCTTAGAGATACCGCCTTCTCAAACAACCTACAATATAAGGAGAGAGTGAAGGAGTGGCATGATTCTCACATCAGCCACAAGCAGTTTGAGCCTGGACAGAGAGTATGGCTATTTGATGCGAGGCTTTGCCTATTTCCAGGGAAGCTACGGAGCAAATGGAAGGGACCCTACTTGGTGAGAAAGGTACACGACAACGGTAGCATTGATATATCCGAGTTGTCTTCTGAGAGTACCTTTAGAGTGAACGGCCAGTGGCTCAAGCCATTTCTAGATCATGAGCCGCGGGTCGTTGATGTTGCCTCGATTCATTTTGCGTGAGATGTGGTCTTTTGACTCACATCTATTGCATCTCACGCCTGATTTTCACTGATCTTCCGACCTGTATAGATCCAGATGTCTATATCATCACATTCTTTAGTCCCACATCCATGTATTCATTCTTTGATTATGCTATACTTAGGGTGTACTTTACCCTAAGTATAGGGGGGATGTAGGACCTTTGGGTATTTCTTTTGTTTCTTTCTACCCCTGTTTTGCTGCCTATACTTAGGGATATTTTACCCTAAGTATAGGGGGAGTAGATCCTGTACATTCTCCACTCGGTTTTCCCTTGGTGTACAGCATGCTATACTTAGGATTACATGATCCTAAGTATAGGGGGAAAAGCCGAGAGTCTCTTGAGATTCTATTCATTCATTCGTCTTTGTATATAGCCTTCCTTTTCACTTTCCTATACCTAGCACGATTTATGTCTTCTTCATCGCTCTTGACTCTGAGGACATCGTTCGAGCTAAGTATAGGGGGGTGTGTATATATTTCATATATACTTTAGCCATAACTCGTACTTTGTGTGAGTGTGTAAATAAATAAAAATGGCTAAAACCCTAAAAATCACAAAAATTAAAATTTTTTCATGTACATAAACATTCTTTTATTTGCACATACATAGCTAGTGTACAAATTATTTTTGTAAAAATGATTTCAAAAATCTTTTGTGTAAAGCTTGTGTAAATATTTTCTTATCAAAATTATGTATATAGTACAAAATTTTTCCAAAATGTTTTGAAAATCAAAAGTTTGCAAAAATCTTGTGTAAATGTGTGTAAATACTTTTGCAAAACTTGCACTTCATGCATTCATCCATTCATGATTTCAAAACATTTTTCAAAAATTTTGCATGGTTGTAAAAT
This sequence comes from Ottelia alismoides, assembly GCA_037367405.1. NCBI lineage: Eukaryota > Viridiplantae > Streptophyta > Magnoliopsida > Alismatales > Hydrocharitaceae > Ottelia > Ottelia alismoides. The sequence continues at coordinate 652,697 of JAZKJV010000093.1, read as the reverse complement.
TTGTGTAAATATCATCTTTTGTACATATGTATATAGTTTTTCTGGATTATAGTCGACATTTAAACTAGCCTGGAATCAAATTGAGAAATGGAGCTTGATTAAGATCTTAATCCACCTAATTTATAAGAGGAACCTTATAGGGCTTAGGTTTATGGCTTTTCAGGTCCATGGTGACTTAATTCTTTAAGTCCACTAGGCTATGATCAAATGTCGTCTCAATGAGCCTAAGTAGAGCACTTAACAACAACACATGACTCATAGGGACAATGGCTTTACTTGGACACCAGCACTTTGCACCAAGCTCTCTACAGATGAGGTGGTGAGGAGGCAGTCTTCCTTGACTTGGGGTAGCATATGAGGGTAGTACTTCTAGGCGGAACCTCTCTTCTTCTTTTAGTGAAGGAAGTGTGTCTCAACTTGGTCTAGTTGCCGTGAGGTCTAACGACGGGAGTTGTGAGTTGCAATAAAGCTTCAAAAGAGGGATAGTCTACTGGCTCAAGAGGAAAAACTCCTTGTATATATGCTGCACATGTATATGTTGTATAGATGCACTTGAAAAAAATGTAAAAAGAAAATAACTCCAAAAAAGTGGTGGGTCTGATAGAAAATGATAATCCCACGGGAGTATGTATATAGAGTGCAATAAGCAAAGCTTGAGATCCATGTCCCACCTTATGTAGCTTGCAGCAGGGAGACTTGGCTACACTGGTCGAGCTCCCAAGGATACATGGCTACACTGGCCATGGTCCATTCTCTTCTTCCCCCTCATCTTGAGCCGGTTGAACTTGAGCTTAGAAGGGAATACCCCGCTCCTCGAGGAAAGAGTGGCCAGATTGAGGTCATAGAGTTACCTTTTGGGGGAGGGTTGTCAAGTTGCCATTTCTGAGGTGGAGAGCTTATACTTCACATTCACAGGACAAGGAAAGATTCATGGTCTTCAGGGTTTGTGTTTGGTGACTTGTTCTGATCTGGAGCATTGAGGAGTCTTGATTAGAGATTAGTGGAACTTAGAGGCTGTTGAGTTTTAAGCTTAAGTCCAAATAAGGTTCCGACACATTAATAATCCAAAGATCTGATCGAGCTCCATACCTCAATTTAATGAAGGCAAGTTTAATAATCAACCTTGATCCATGTACATTCTTCTCCTTTTCTTTTTCTTTCTTCTTTTTCACTTCTTTTTCAAATAAGTGTTTGCTAAGGGACTAGCAAAGTTAAGTATAGGGGGGTGATGAATACTCATTCATCACTCTTTATTCTTATATTTTAGCTACAAAAACCTTTGCAAATGCATGTATATATTTGTAAATATAAATAAGTACCAAAAGCATGCATTGTGTAACAAGTAATAATTAGCATGTTTTTGTGTAAAAATAAAAGAATAAAGATTAAAAAGAAAAAGAGGAAATATTTAGAATAAATATTGAGCAACCTAACCCAAGGGAGGGCTCAGCATGGGCCTAACCGCATAAAAGCCAAAGTAGAGGGAGATAGGGGCTCATGTGTGTAAATATATTTGTAAATATAATAAAAATATTTTCCTCTAAAAAATAGAATAAAATGGCTTGTACATATTGTATATATATTTATAAAAATCAAAACAAAAATAGAAAAAAGAAAAAGAAAACAAAAACACTCCACCTGTGCATATCCACCATGTACATACAACCACTCCTATATATTTATTTCACCCTATAAATAAATAAATTAAAATTCCAAAAATTTTGTAAATATTCTATCTTTTATGGTGTAAATAAATAAAACAAAAACAACAAAAACAAAAACAAAATAAAAAGAATAAAATTAAAAACTAAAAATAATATTGTAAATATACCTTGTACATAGATGTATGTACTTATTTATTTCACCCTTGTTTATAAATAATAAAAATAAAATAAAAATACCCTTTTATTCCTAATTTTATACTATAAATAAATAAAATATAAAATAGGAATAAAAATGCACAAAAATAACAAATTAAAAATAAAAAATTAAAAGGCATATTGTGTAAATACATATGTATAGCATAAAGTATACATACCCTATTTTTATTTTGAAAAATTAATTAAAAATAACCGAAAAATAGAAAAAAATAAAACAAAATTATTTCATGTTTTAAGTTTTCTTTAATTCGACCATTTGCCATTTTATTTTTAATTTACAATTATTTTCCACGTGACCAGTCCCCATTGGTCCACGGGGGATGTTGACCGCCCGGTCAACTCCCCCCTATGGACCACTTCCCACGGATCCGTTTCGCGGACCCATCTTCTCCCATTTATCCCCTCCAGATCCGATCACCATTCCGCCAAACCCAGGGTCCTAATCACTCTCCTATTATCCGGGAACCTCGCCCGATCTTCAGCCTAGGGATCCGTGCTCCATCGAGCCGGACCCGAGCCATTCTTCCCGGACCTGCCACCGCATTAAAACCGAGCTCCGCCTCCCATTTTTGCATCTTTGGCTCCCCACCTTTCAGTCCCGTGACCTCCACTGCCTTCCCTGAGGTGACAGCTCTCCGTTGGCAGTGTCGAAGAGAGGTGTAGGTGACCGGACCTCAGATCCGGCGAGCTAGCACCGCCGTGCTCCGCCTGAAGCAGGAGCTCGAGCCTCGGGCCACGACGACCCGCGAGGCGATGACCCAGAGCAAGCCCAGCTCATGCCCAGTCGATTCCTCCACCCAGGTAGCTTTAGTTCTTTCCCCTGTTCTTTGATTTTGCATTTTCCCCAAATATCGTCGTCGCCGTCCACCTCCGATTCCGGCCACACCCACCTTCGTATCGATCATCGGACTGCACCATCACACTCGTCTTCGTCTCGCGCACGTTCTACACCCCTCCAGTCAACCCAGCTCGCACAGGAGCTGGGGTTTCGAGCTCCACCGTCTACCCCTCGCCGGAGCTCGACCGCCCCAATTCACCGATCACCGTCACCCCTTCTCACAGGGTCGAGGCACTTTGCCCTCGACCCGCGAGCGTTCTGTTGTGATTTGCAGGTCCAGTCAAGCCCATATGAGGGTCCGACCATCCAGGAGCAGGCGCTTGACCTCCGCCGACTCCGCCTGAGCTCCTCGGAGCTCCGTCGGGCCATCGGAGACCACCATTGGACGCGGAAGGCCTCCACGACTCTTCTCTGATCTTCTGTGGCCTTCGAGGAGGACGCCAGTACCAGTGGCGAGCCGGCGAAGTTCGCCGGCCATCAGTTCGTCCTCCATCTTTCGCAGCCGTTGGATCGACCCCAGACTCCAGTTCAGATCCTAGCCATCCGTGTGAAGAGCAGCTCCGACCGTCCGATCTTTAGGAGACTCGATCCAGACCGTCGATCGACGAGCGTTAGTGATGAATCTCCATTTCATCACCTTTATTCTATCATTTGGCCTCAAAAACCCCAGCAAATGCATGTAAATAGCATCAAATTGTACATAATAGCATTCATGATTCATTGTATTAATTACACATTAAATAAGGTTTTTAATGCCAAAATTATAGAATAAAGATAAGAAAAGAAAAAGGAATAAAATATTGCAAATATTTTATGACCCAAACCCTGAGACCAAGGCCAGCATGGTATTGGTCGACAAGGAATAAAGTAGGGGGAGATAAGGGCCAGTATACAATAAATACCTCATTTATTCATGCATTTATTTATGCATTTTTGACACCTATTTTGTACATAATTATTTATTCCTCAAATAAAGAAACCTTGTTCATGAAAGTTATAGCTAATAATGTCAATAAAATAACAAAATTGAGTTTGTGTAAAAATAATACTCAGTGTACATTTTATACACAGAATAAAAAGCCAAAATCTCAACTTCACAGACCCATATCTTGCAAATAAAAACTCCAAATCACCCAAACTCACCTTTAATTGTATATAGCTCTCCATGAACTATTTAATAAAATTGGTTTCATAATTTTTGGAGTCCATTTGCAAAAGTTAGGTTTTTGGCCCTCATTGTACATAATACCTGATTAAAATATTCTATTTATTCATTATTCATTATTGTAACAAAATTATATTTTTTAGAATTTTGTAAATAATGTATATAATGCATGAACATATTAAAATTAATAGGAAACCAAAAAGAAATTGCAAAATAAAATAAGCCCATAAGCTTTATAGGCAAAATACCTATGCTATCCATCTATATACAAATAAAAAAGACTTTATTCTCTTATTTTTTATTCTTCTATATTTTTTATAATAATGTAAATATTATAAATAACTTATTAAAAATGTAAATCCAAAATAAAAATCCAGAAAATATATTAAATAAATTAAGTATGCAAAATACATAGGTAACATACCTATAAGTATACTTACATATGCATATACCTAATTATTTAAAAATAAAAATAAACTCATAAAAATTAAATAAAAATACCCCCATACTCACAAAAATAAGTTATAAATTTATAAAATAAGCTAATAAAATAATAAAAGAAAATAAACAAATTAAAAATAAAATACACAAAAATACATGTAAATACACACATATACACATTATTAAATTAAAATCATAATAAAACACTTTGAAAAATTCAATAAAAATCACAAATAAATACTACACGAAAAAATACACATTTTTTATGTTTTAAGAAAATTCTAATAAAATCATTTACTATGGTAAATAAATCAATTTAGGCTCAAATTTCCTGTTTTGTCTTTTAGCGGCTGACGTGGACCAATGGGGCGTCGGCCTTCGTTGACCCCCTGGTCAACTGTCCCATCCCAGCTCTGGCGCGTCTGAACCGTCTTTTCCCCGATTTTCCTCCCTTTTTTGCGGCCATCTCGTCCATCGATCGAGCTCGCTTCCTTCACAAGAATTGATCTCTGATCATCCATGATGCCCGCCAATAACTTAGATCAATCAGATACTCATTGGATTAAGAAATAATCGTCGGTCAATAAGGCACCATGCCAATGTCTATAAATAAGTAGCTCCTCCTTCCTCGAATTTGGCCAATTTCATTCCAATCAAAAGCCTTGATCTTGTTCTTGGACCGTTCCTCGTGACAGGGGGAGTGCTCCAGCGCCTCGACTCGGCCGGAGGAAGGAGAATTTTGTCGCGGCGGAGCTCCGGCGTCCGCCCTGCTCCCTGGTGGCCCCCAGGTATAAGAGCTGTCCCTTTTACGTTTTTTAGTTAGGTTTTAATGCTAGCTTTTAATTACAGTTGTTAGATTAGACTTTAGTTAATCCCTGTATCGTAAAATTCCAAATTCGAAGTTCGCCGGAGCTCCGCTCCGACGACTTCTTCACTGTGAAACCAACTGTCTCCGACCGCCACGTGCACCCCATTTCAATACCCATCGCATTCTCCATCGATCCATTGCCTTTGACCAACCGAGGACCCCTGGTCTTCGCGAATCGGGGATCCACCTCCGCCGTTCGTCGGAGCCCCACCGCCTCACTCCATCTTGCTATCAAGCTTCAAAACCCCGGGTCGAGGAGGTAGCCCTCGCTCCCCCGGTTCTTCCTATGCAGGTCAAACGAAGGAAGAGCCCCATCTGGGCTCGATTCAAGCCAGGGAGAGGTTCCTGGAGGTCCCCTACTCCTCCGACCTCGTCCGAGCGACTCGGACCTCCAGGAGCCATGATGGGACCTTCAGGAGATGCGGAAGGTCGCCAGCTACGAGCAGAGCGCGTCAGAGGCGAGAGAGATGACCGGAGGAGCTAACGCTGCACGATCGAAGCTCGCCGGAGGCGAGCTTCTTCCCTGTTCCTCCAAGCACCTCCAGCACCGTCAGATCAAAGGAGTCGGCCCAGATCGAACCAGAGCCGTCAGATGGAGCGCCGCATCGACCGTCCGATCAGCGAGGCTGATCTAATCTCCGCCGTCATCTGCGAATCGTCATCGGCCGACAGGAGCACGACGTGTGGCAAGTGGAAGCGGTCCAACCGTCGGATCGCACGCTTATTAGGGGTAAATTTCACATGTAGCCCCCCGCTTTTTGTATTTATAGTTTAATACCAAAAATAAAAGGTTAAGTTGTAAATAAGTTGTATAAATTGCAGAAGGACCCTTAATGTTTCTATATTTACGTTTTAGTCCCTCCGCGCCTCACGTGCAAAACCCACGTGAGGCGCGTGAAATTTGCATGTAAACCTTGTCGGGTTTTGGTATTTGTCAAATGGCCCTGAAAATAAAAATAAATGTTTATTTCTGTTGTAAATTTTGCATGTATGCCCCTGAGAGATATTTTAATTGCAAAATTACCCCTGCCAGGCCATTTATTTTTTGTATGCTTTGTCTATTTATTTTGTGCTTCATATTTCTTTGAAAAATTTTGCAAAAATAGGCATAAGCTCCTGTTAGTGTACCCTTGCACGCTATATTTTTAGTTTTTAATTTGGTTACATTTTTGTATTTATTAAAAATTAAAAACATGTCTGTTATTTACTGTCTAGCGTATAAAATACTAAAAAAATATTAAAAGACCTCTAAAAATTCCAAAAAAAATCCCTACTGTGTATTTTGATCTATTTTAGTGTCAGTCCAAAAATCCCTAAAAATCTCAAAAGGAAAACCTTAAAAAATTCAAAAATGCACAAAAACTTAAAAAAATGTATAAAATCAAAGAAAAATCAGAAAAATATGAACTCAATTCCTATTTATGCTATATTTTATCATCTTAGTAGAAAAATAGTGTGGAAAATTTTTGAGGCTGGTTGCTATTTTTAACTCCTATTTTTCTTACAGCCAGTCCCTAATTCCCTGTTTGCCCTATTTAAAAATACTAAAAATGTTTTAAAAAATGCCCAAAAATCACAAAAACAGTAAAAAACATAAAAATTCCAAAAAGACTTTCTTCCTGAATTTTTGACCATTTTTGTATATTTTTATAAATATATCATAGTACCCCTTCTTATATATATATACTCCCTAAAAAGAAATATATATATATATATGTATGTATGTATCCCTCTATATATATATTTATTAATATACAAATCCTAAAATTAAAAAAAAATTATTATTATTGTTTATACATATCTATAGATATAATGTATGTCTTATAAGCTATATTCTCACCCTCGATGAGTATAAATATATTTATATATTTATATTCTATAATATATATATATTACCTAATTATATTATAAAAAAATATAATAAAAAAATAAAAAAATAAAAAAATAAAAAACCCACAAAAATAGGCTTCACACATGGATGACTCTGTGATAGATGCACATTGTAGGCTTATGCATTTTTGTATTACTCTCTGTGGTTCGACCTCTACATGCTTGTTCCCTATACATTTTATGGTAGAGTAATAAATATTAATTCACATTTTTGGACTTAATTTCTTCATTCTTTTATTGTGGGTTAATTGCTGATCAACCCATGTTTGGTGAGTGGTCGCCTCAGCGACACTTGATACATATATTATTGTGACCCTTGCAAAATGTGCGGTTATCAGTCAGCCCCAGCGCACCAGAGCCGACCGATCGCACACGTGGCGAGGGCACCGCCATTCGATCAGCACGAGGACTCCATCTTTAGGGCGCCACCCCTTCCCAGCCGTAGATCAGCACACGTGGCGCCCATCAAACGGCCTCTTTAATAAAGGGTAAATTATCCCTTAGGCCCTTAGCTTTAGCGTAGTTCACTTTTAGTCCTGTAAATATTTTTAGGAACTTTCTTTAGTTTGGTAATTTGCACTTTGGACCTGTCATTTTCTATATTTGCATGTATGCCCTTGCCTGCAGTGTGTCACGTGCATCGACACGTGTTTCGTTGGACTATTTGCATGTTTAACTCTGTAGTTCTAGGTTGTTATTAAATGAATGAATCTTTTTAGTTAATTACATTTATACCCCTGTGCGTGTTGAATTTGTGCATGTGCGTTATATTAGTCGGTAAATTACACTAAGGTTCCTGGGCTTTTAATACTTGTTATTATTTAGCCCAGAAACTTTATTTCCTTGCAATTAGGTCCCTGGGTGCCCCAGACACGCTCCTCGCGCGTGACTTCTTAGGATTTTTGCACCGGACCCCCTGGAACTTCGGGTATTTACGTACAGGTCCCTATGCATTGTACCTAGGTTTTAATTTTTAATAAAATATCAAACTTACTCCGAATTCAATGAAAATTGGACACATAGCTCCTGCCATGTTGTAAAATTTTTTAGAATTTTTGGAGACATTTTTGTTTTTATTTGATATTTTTAAAAAATCAAAAACAATTTTTTTCTTTACTATCTGATTTAAAAATTCACAAAAAATATTAAAACTCATCTAAAAATTACAAAAAAATTAGTTACTTGTCTTTTGCCTTGTTTGATTTTCTGACCAAGTTTGATCATTTTTCATCATATAAAACTCATACAAATTGAAAAATACCTAAAAACCTATAAAAAATTCTAATAATTAATTTAAAAATCCAAAAACAATAATTTCAGTGCCTAAATTTTCCTTGTTCCTTCTTCTATACAGGAAAATTACCTCCAAGCTTTTTAGGGATTTTTAGATATTTTATCTAAGTCCCTCAAGCTCGGCTGGACATTGTTGCTGATTTCTTGCATTGTTTTATTTTTAGAAAATTTAAAAAAATCATAAAAATACCAAAAATTGCTCAAAAACAGTAAAAATCATTAAAAACATAAAAACACTTTTATTTGAATTTTTGAGTGATTTTTGATACATTAAATAAATTGTTGTGTTGGCTTGTTTCTTTGTTTTCCTTATTTTCTTAATTAATTAAAAATCCAAAAAAATTATAAAAATTAAAAATCCACCTAAAAAATACATTTCTTTTATTTTATTTCTTTTTGAGACTACTTCGTAGGTCGCAAGGCCATCACATGCTCCCTGAGTCCGACCCTGGTCGCTATACCAGGCTAATCTAATAGCCAGGACCGCTATCGTGTTTGATTGATTTTGAGTTGATTTTGGTGGTCTGTTTTACATTTTCTTGATCGACCGAGTGATCTCTTGAGCGACTGAGGTTGCAACGACCTGTGTTATTTCTTCATCCTTAGTTGCTCGTGGTTTTTCGGCTCATCAGTACGCCTCTTTTCACATGAATATATATAATTGTTGTCAAATTTAGGGAGTTTTACGTTCCACCTCTTGCCTATTCTTATGGTTTGATGGCAACGTTGGTGTTCACATTATATCCTCGTATTCTTTTATTAGTCTTTTCTTTAATGAATTTGGTTACAACATATATCTTATTTCTGAACTATATATTATGAACACTGGCGATTGAATTAACTTTATATTTTTTTCTCTGCATTTACCAGTTTACTCTTTTCAATAACTACTTAGCATGCATAGAATTACTTTATCTTCTGTTTTGAGAAAAATGAGTTCCTCCACTTTCAGGTACGCTTCTTCTCAGATGAAAATATATAACTGTTACCAAATTGAAGGAGTTTTTCTTGTCGATTCTGGTTACTTCCAATGTTATTATGATGTATTCTTGGATTTTAATCGGCTCTAAAGCCTTTTTTTGTTACTCCTGCTAGTTTATTATTGTTTGATAATAATAAATATTTGCATTTTCTTATAATTTGATTGTGATGTTGATCTTCACATTTCATTTTTATATTCTTTTCTTCTTCTTTTCTTTAACAAATTTGGCTACAAACAATTCATCTTATTTCTGAATTATATCACCATTCCCTTGATTTCGAAAAAAAATGGCCTTTTACCTTTAATTATATAACTGTTGCCAAATTGAAGGAGTTTTCCTTTTTGTCTTTGGTTACTTCCAATGTTATTTAGATGTATTTTTGGATTTTAATCATCTCTGAAGTATTTTTATGTTACTTCTGTTAGTTTATTATTGTTTGATATTAATAAATATTTGCATTTTTTTTATAGTTTAATTGTGACGTTGATCTTCACATTACATTTTTATATTCTTTTCTTATTCTTTTCTTTAATGAATTTGGCTACAAACAATTCATCTTATTTATGAATTATATTGTCATTCCCTTAATTTCGAAAAAGAATTGGCCTTCTAACTTTAATTCTCCTTATAATATTTACAATATGATTGAATTTATGTTCCTATTTTTCCTTTCTGTAGTTGTTTCAATTTAATTCTCTTTCTTTTTCCATCTTGTGCTTATTTTTATATTTCGTTTTATTTTTCATGTCACAAATCTTCTTTATCATTTTTGTTAAATATTCTGTTCCTTTTACGTTCAAATACCGATGTAAATTGTTTTTTTACAAATTTTTCTCAACCTTTCATATTTTAAAAACAAAAGTATCATCATTAATTGGAAGTAATGGTGATATTAAAGTACTCTCCAATTAATGTTGACAGTAAAGTATGAACCTTCAGCTTTTTGTACTCTTTCTGCCACATGGCTTCTCCGTAACATTTAAATACTCTTTTCCATTTCGTAATGCACACCCTCCTTACTTTTTCTGATCATCTGTTCCCTTTTGTTTTATATGGACATCAACTATTTCCTGTTAAGTCCTTTCCTGTCATTTGTTCCCCATGCACTTCTACCCATCCCAACACTAATATTTTTTCCACTTCGATGCCTTCGAAATTATTCTTCATCTTATTCATTCTTCAACTTTGCTTCTTCTTCATTGCGGGTATCCTTCTCCTTTTCTTTCTCCTTGTTGTTCTGCACATGCATATCCTTCGTATTCGTAAGATAAATCAGTATTTATCTTTCTTCGTCGGACGATATATCTCCTTGAAGGGTCGTTTAAATTTTTCCCCTTCACTTTTCTTTTCGCTTATTTTGTTGGTTCTCCTGTTATGCATTTGTTTCCACAACGATATTGAAATGTATTTTGTGATGTTAACTTTCGCAAATACGTTGACATTTTTTATTTCTTTCTTTTATAAGGACGTTGACATACATGCAATTTCATTCTTTCTGTGCATCTGAACTACTTACAATAATATTGAAATGTACTTTGTGATGTTAACTTTCGTAAATACGTTGCCATTTTTTATTTCTTTCTTTCAGAAGGACGTTGACATATATGCAATTTCATTCTTTCTGTACATCTGAACTACCTTGAAGGTGTTACGACGAAACTGCAGCTGACGGAAAGGCATGTATTGTTTTAATTATTTTGCTCAAGGCCTTGCATGATCATTTATTATCAATCATTTTTCCTTTAATCTTTATCATATTTTCATTAGCTTTCTCTCTTTTATTTACGTAAGAGCCTGATTGATGAAAAATAATTTTTTAATAGTATTTTAAGGGTTCTGAGAGCCTTTCATTATGTAACTTAAAGGTCAGCATTAGAACACCAATTGTAGCAGGGTATATTCGTAATTTCCAACTGTGTAATTTAAATCTGTATATTAATGGTTTATTTGGCTAGAGATTGATGTTTTTTAATGTTATAATTGTTGGAATATCCACTCTTTAATCTTCCCTAATATTCATAAGACTATGATGTCACAGCCGATGATAGTGCTTATCGAAATTTTTATATAAAAACATTAAATGTTTTGGAAAACAACGGTTTAACAATTTTTTAATTATTGATAGAGTGCCAAGTCAGACATAGAAATTTATAATTAAATAGACAAAATATCTTTATTTTGTTGCCATCCAGGAATTGAGAAAATCAAATTTGCAATTAAGGAGAAGATCTTAAAGTTGAAGAGGGGAAGATAGCTACTCACAATGCTACCAAGTAATAGAATATACTTCAAAGCAATGCATTTCATTTAGCTGAATTTTCCAACACTCAGTTGCTTTATGTAACTGAAAGGTCAGCATTAGAAAACCAACTGTAGCAGTGTATATTCGCAAATTCTAACTATGAATTTTAAATCTGTATATTAGTGGGTTATTTGGCCAGAGATTGATATTTTTTTATGTTGTTATAATTGTTGAAATATTCACTTTATAATTTTCCCTCAATTTCATAAAATTGTGGCATAATTTCTAACTGTGAATTTAAAATCTGTATATTAATGATTTATTTGGCTAGATATTGATGATTGTTTACGTTGTTATGATTGTTGGAATATTTACTTTATAATTTTCCCTCATATTCATAAAATTATGATGCTACAGGCGATGATAGTGTTTATTGAAATTTTTACATAAACACATATAAATGTTTCGAAAAAAATTATTGAAAGATGAATCGTTGCCAAGAAAGTTTATTTATGTATACAGATTATCATAATTACATTGTTTCCTTTGTAATTGTTCACAAGAATCAGAAATGATAACGATTGTTGAACATCATATGTTAGTATCTACAAATTTGAAACTACGGGTAATAATAACTATGGGATAATAATTCCGGTACATTAGGTTTATTCCAAGATCTTAAAATATTAATTTAACTCTGAACAAATATATTACCATTATACTATTATAGATAAATTTGAATAATGCATCCATATATAAGATTGATATTGATAAAACAAATTATTGTTGAATTGTGATCATTCCCTTTTATCTCTTATATATTCAGACTTTCCTCTGTTATTCTCATTAACATCAATGTTAAAAGTGTTAGGTACTTTTCTACAATGATTTACTCTTACATTTCCAACTTTGTTCAACCTGTAGAGTTACATACGATCAAAATCAAAATTGTTCGTCTGTGGAACTCATCAAGTCTTCATTCTGTCAACAACCTATCTTCTGTCAACTTTCTTGCTGTTGATGAAAAGGTTCGGCCAACATTTAAAATCATTATATCAAATTACTTATTTTTTTCTTTTCCATATTTATTTATCATTTACGCTATATTTAAAAGCATTCATATAAAATTAATCTGAAAATTTTACCTTAAATAGGAAATTGCAATCGAATGTCTAATTGCATTAGACGAAGGACTATGTTTTGGGCATAGTTTACATGAAGGAGAGATATATATTCTATTATCGATTTCATGACCTGTCCAAATAAAGAAAGTTTCAGAGTTGTACATGTTAGGGAGATAATTGTTGTGTTTATTCCTGAGAACCCTAGGGTTTCTTATATAGAGAAAACCCATGGGTAATTTACATAAGTCATAACATAGAATAAAAGAAAAGATAAAAGGTCCACAGACTACATAATTATTTCGGCAATTCTTCCGACACTCCCCCTCAAGATGGAGCATAGATATCAATCATGCTCAGCTTGGAAGTACACTTCTGAAATGGTCCTCTGAGTAATGGTTTGGTGAAGATGTCAGCAGTCTGCTCCTCATAACTAACATGTGAAGTAGAAATCAGTTCCTTCTGGATCATATCTCCGGTGTAGTGACAGTCTACTTCAATATGCTTGGTTCTCTCATGAAAGGCAGGATTATTGGCAATAAATAATGCGGCTTGATTATCACATTGTAGCTGCATGAGTAGAGGTACTTCTACATGCAAGTCTTCTAATACAGCTTGGACCCACATCATCTCCATGCTTGCTTGTGACATTGCCTATATTCAGATTCTGTACTGGATCTAGCCACAACTGTTTGTTTCTTGTTTTTCCAAGAAACAAGAGAACTACCCACAAACACCACAAACCCTGAGGTAGACTTCCGATCCTTAGGGCACCCTGCATAGTCAGCATCCGCACATGCAGAAACATATAATTTGGTTTCCTTTCTGAACAACAATCCTGTGCCTGGAGACGATTTAAGGTATCTGAGTATCATATATATAGCATCCATATGTACCTGTCTCGGCTGTTCCATAAACTGGCTTACCCAGCTCACTACAAAGGCAATATCAGGTCGAGTTATAGTTATGTAAAGGAGCTTCCCCACCATTTCTCTATACCTTCTCTTGTCAACTTCTTCTGTATCATTATCATACAATTTCATGCTAGGGTCCATTGGAGTAGTAGACGGTCTGCATTCGACCATGCCCGTCTCAACAAGCATATCTGTAATATATTTTCTCTGGGTCATTACTAGACCATGTGCATTCCTGGCAAACTCCAACCCCAGGAAGTATCGTAATGTACCAAGGTCCTTTGTAACAAATTAACGAACTAGCACTGATTTGATCATCTCTATCCCCTTACGGTGTGTTTGGATCGTCGGAAAGGAATCATGATGGAATGGAGTCATTTATGGAATGGAATGAGCTAATGGATGTCAAGGAATTAATCTCTCCATTATTATGTTTGGTAGAACTAAGGAATGGAATCCACAAATGAGGTTCCAAATCCTTTCTTGTGTTTGCTATCTCCTTCTATGAATGGAATGGAATTGGACTAATTGCAGTCTCCATTCTGCCTTATTCTATTATTAATGGTATAGATATCATCCTCATTCAAAATTTTGAAACACCATTATTAGCACAAATATAAACAACTAGTTCTAGAGTTATCAACTCTTATTACAAAATATTGATAACTAGGTAAAACATTATTTAAAATAAATAAAATCTCACTATTACTTCAGAAAATAATTACTTCAATTCAGGAATTCTCTGATAAATTCTTCTTTGTCATCATCTGAAAGGGTGAAGAAGACATCTATTGCTTCAAGATCATGAGCCATCTTCAAGCAAGCTCTATGTCGTTCTTTTTTGTCAAATACCTCAAATTTTTTAATTTCTTCATTCAACTTCAATCGGTATTGTGCAGCATTACCACCCAATGCTTGACTAAATTGTGTTGTTGCCTCTCTAATCTCCGATGAAATTAACATTGCAGCATCCATAATAGCTTTCCCCATGCTATCAGCTCCTGATCTTCTTCGTTTATTACGACTATTGTTGTAGCTTATATTTTCATGCCCGTCTCTGGATAGGAGTGGTTCTTCATTCTCAATCTCACTCCTCTCAAATTCATCATTAGCCATAACATTTTCATTTGATGTTTCAAGATTGATCTCATCAGCTATCTCTGCAGCTCCTTGTGCAAGATTTCCAGCAGCACACTCTTTACCATATAGTGCAAAATTCATTATAAAATGGAAATTGCTTATACCTGAACTGAGCTGCATCTTTATGACTCTACATCAAAAGAACACATCATGTTATTTAGATACTAAGATTAAAAAGATCATTATATAAATGACATTATAATAAAACTTACCTGTATGTAATTCTCCCATACATGACTTTCTGCGACGACGCACTTTATGTTTGAATCATATCCAAAACCGCTTGTACTTCCATGTAGCATATCCCATATGATAGCAAAATGAGTTTTAAATGTTTTTATTCGTGACTCAATATGCGGCCTTCCTTTTAGTCCATGTCCTAGTAGTTTTTGTTCAAGGATCCTTTCCAAGATTCCCAAATATCCAGATTTGAAGCCGTTGTCGGCTTTATGTGTTCCTGCTTGTATCAACTCTAAGAGAGATTCGATTAATTTTTGATCTTCTTCTTCTGTCAATTTTCTCTTATTCTTACCAGGACCAAAACTCACATCAATATTTTGACTCATACTTATTCAAGAAATTCAATATTATTTATTTTTTGGAGGAATACATTAAATAACAAAAATAAACATGAGAAAAACATATGAAATATAAAAGGGGCATTCTATTTCCACTAGAACCATGCATTAAACATTTCATTAGCCAAATTATCTCTCCATGTGTTCCACCCATCTGATGCTTCAACAGTTGTTATTGGATCAACATCCTCATCATCCGACGTGTCTTCAACAAGTTCCTCAAGAACTTCATTTTCCATAGGATCCCTTTCCATCTCCTTTCTTATGTGGTTGTGAAGTAAACAACATGCAAGAATTACTTTATTTTGAACTTTTATCGGATAAAATGTGGGACTTCTTAAAATTGCCCATCTACACTTAAGTAAACCAAAACATCTTTCTATCACGTTTCTAGCAGATCCATGCTTCATATTAAAAAATTCTTTTGATGTTGTTGGTTGGTAGCCATGTCTCCATGTGTTAAGATGATAGCGTTGACCTCGATACGGAGCAAGAAATCCTTCTCCATTCATATATCCGCAATCCACCAGGTAATATTGTCCTATATTTGAATCAATTCAAAATTATATTTTTTTGTAATACTAAAAACGATACTTGACGTAAAATGACATGTTTTTACCATTTGGAATAACTAAGCCATCTCTTCGAGTTAGCGCATCACGTAAAACACGACTATCTGTTGCTGAACCTTCCCAACCAGATAATACATATATAAATTGCATGTCTGGTGCACATACTCCCAAAACATTGACTGCAATTGTTTGCTTTCTTGTCCTATATCTTGGTTTGTCAATTTCTGGAACTATTAGATCAATATATGTGCCATCAAGAGCAACTAAACAATTCTGGACAAGAGAAGCTTTTATTAGCATTTAGAATCTTTTACACGAGTAGAAAATATGTATTTAAATTGATCACCTTAAACCATTTCCATCGATCGTCATTGGAATTTTCCGGGATAGGTTGTGGCTTCTTATATAGTTCCTTATGGAGACGTATAACAACATTTAATACTCGATGAAAATGTCTACTTATTGTCTCCCCAGAACGAATAAAGTGGAAATTAATAACTCAGTTCTTCATATGATATGCTAATATCCGGAGAAAGATAGCAACTTGTTCATCAACATTAACATTTCTATTATCACTCAATTTTCCAACGGTCTTGAGCATGCCACATAATTTTTCAAAAGCAAACCTATCCATCCTTGTCAAATTGTGGCAACTAGTATCATTATCATACAACAATCTCCATAATGATTCACTTCGCTGAACATCTAGATCATGCCTCCCTTTTTTTACAAAATTTGTTGTGTAATACCAAAACATAACCTCTCGGATAATGGTAAAGAAAAGATTTACCAATTGCAACATTTTCATCCAATAATTCATCACAACAACGAATCTTATGTAATGTTTTCTTTTCCTCAAAATATATGGTAGACGAGCCATAACTACATAAAATATAAAAAATGTTATAATTTTATTCAAAATATGCAACACTAGGAATAAACAACTGTAACACATTTTTGAAGCTTTATCAACATATTTCATGTCAGGCATAAAAAGGATAACACCATACAAATACGATTCCATATATGCGAAGGTATGGCGTTTGCCTATTGTTCATATTACCTAATGTCCATATTATCTATTGTCTACACTATCTACAATTTCATAGCTTATAATATAACATATTTAAATATGTATGGTATTTATATTTTTTATTAGGTTTGAATATCTACATGCAACTTTGTTAGGTTGAAAGAATCTAAAAATATTTATTTGTTTGGGAAAATATAAATTTAGAAATCATAGGATTACAATTTTGAAATGTGATTATTGATCATCTTTTTAGATGAGCATAACAAAAAGAATATTGCTTCGACGATGGCTTGGACATATCAAATAGATCTTTGTTAAATTACCTAAACATTAATCTTTAAACCTATTTTTGACGAATCTAATGATAGTATAGAGATATGAACTTTATTATATCCTTGCCAATTTGCAAATATGAATACGTAAATATGCAAATACAGACGTTGATGGATATAAAAAAGTTTGAACACATTCATAGAAATGGATCCAATATTATAATATCCGACATGTGTAAAAATGTTAAATTTTATACAAAAGAAATACAATAACTACTCTTATATGGATTTTCCCATGCAGATTTTCCTAACCTATGAATTATAAATTAAGATTGAAGCATACCTGTATGAGATGGATCTGAACAACAATTATCGTCACTGCAATTGATGGACGAAGGAATCCTCACAAATATGAGTCACGTTGGGATGAATATGGCATGGAGATGACGTTCCTCAAGTTTTGAGATGAATATGGGTTGGTGATTCATGAAGGGATAAGATATTTAAATATGTGCATGATTGTTGAGTAGGGATAAGATATTTAAATATGTGAGATAAACATGAGCTGGGTATGCACGTTCCACTCAAAAACTGCATCCTAATTACCCAAAGGTCTTTGAATCGAAATTCCCAGGAAGGCTTTGAATCGTAATTCCCAGGGGGGTGCCATTAATTGCCAATCCCATGTTTTTAGGAATGGCGTTTCCAATGGAATTCCATTTCTTTCCCTTTGGGTAACTACCAAATACAGGAAACCCCCTTAATTAGGAATGAGAATTCCATTCCATCTTTGTTTACCGTAAACCAAACATGTCGTTAGCATCATCTCCTGTAACCAAAATGTCATCCACATATACCATGATGACAATTGTACCTTGAGTAGTCATCTGGATGAACAATGAGTGGTCTGTGTTGGATCTCTTGAATCCATGTTCTTCTATCAGATGAGAAAGCTTCTGAAACCATGCTCTTGGACTTTGTTTAAGACCATAAATGGCATTATGAAGTCTGCACACCATATGATTCTCCCCTCAGTAGTAAACCCCGGAGGCTACTACATGTAGACTTCTTCCTGCAGATCTCCATACAAGAATGCATTTTTAACATCTAACTGGAACAAGGGCCAATCACGTACCACAACTACAGACAGAAGAATATGAAGAGTGGAGTGACGAGCAACCGGAGAAAAAGTATCCATATAGTCCACTCCATAAGTCTGAGTGAAGCCTCGTGCCACTAGTCGTGCCTTGTATCGATCAAGGCTACCATCTGCATGATACTTAACAATGAATACCCATTTGCAGCTCACAACAGAAGCTCCGGAAGGAGCGCGGACCAAGCTCCATGTGCCCATTGACTATAGTGCAACCATCTCTTCCTCCATTGCAGACTGCCAGCAATCAGATTTCAATGCATCCTGATAGGTCTTTGGAATCTCTAATGAAGATAAAGCCACAGCAAATCTCTGAAAGTCCCCTATGAGGCGATGAAAGGAGACCTGTGAGGCAAAAGGATACTTAGCGCATCTGCGTTTCTGCTTTCTCATCGCAATAGGAACATCCAGATCATCAACCACTGAACTTGTCGGGGCAGAATCACCTTGTAATGATGCATCCTGCATAGGCACACTATTCGACCTATCATTAGTAGTAACATCAGAACATACCAGAGGAATGCTGGATGATTGGCGTGAAGCATGAGCAGGACTAGGTAGTGGCGAGACAAGGGGTTGTGGTGGAGGTGGTGGTGGTGGAGGAAGGGATGCACTGTTAGGAACTTGAGTAGATGATGGAGTACTTTCCGTAGGTGGAGGAGAAACATAGACCTCATCAGTAGATGTGTTAGATACCAATCTGTCACCTGCAGGTAAAAAATACATAACAGACTCGAAGAAAGTGACATCAGCACTAACAAAGTATTTCCTGTTAACATGATCATAGCAACGATATCCCTTCTGTGTTCAAGAGTACCCCACGAAGACACATTTGACCGCTCTAGGTGAGAGCTTATCAAGACCAGGTGATAGCTGATATGCAACAACTCCAAAAACACAAGGGGTGAGTGAGAATAATTCCTTATCTGGGAAAACAACAGAAAGAGGAATTTTCTCACCAAGTACCGTGGATGACATACGATTGACTAAGTAACAGGCTGTAAGAACAACATCTACCCAAAAAGCAATTGGAGCACAACTTTGAATAAGTAGAGTACGAGTGATGTCAAGAAGATGATGATGCTTTCTTTCAGCAACTCCATTCTGTTGGGAGGTGTAGGCACATGTAGTTTGGTGTATAATGCCTTTTGACCAAAGATATTAGAAAAGAGTCCGAGTACAAAATTCCAACGCGTTATCAGTACGAACATATTTCACATTGGATGAAAAGACATTGTTTACTTCATTGATAAGATTTTTGATAACATCACCAGCTTCAGATTTATTCTTTAACAGGAAAACCCACGACAGACGAGAGAAATCGTCAACCATGACTAGATAAAACCTGTGCCCCTGGTAATCAGGGACACGACTGGGACCCCAAATATCAATATGGAGTATCTCAAAAGGGGAGCCACTGCTCCGACTCTGACGACTCGGGAAGCTAGCTCGATGATGCTTCCCTACCTGACAAGCTTCACATCCGAAGGACGAATTTGGAGATACATGAGGCAAAAGGTGACGTATTTTCTGTAGAGGGAGGTGACCAAAACGCAGATGCCATGTATATGGAGAGACAGATCCAACATTATTAGAAGAGACTCCAGCATACCATGTTAGGGTCAAGGCTCTGATACCATGTTAGGGTTAAGGCTCTGATACCATGTTAGGGTTAAGGCTCTGATACAATGTTAGGGAGATAATTGTTATGTTTATTCCTGAGAGCCCTAGGGTTTCTTATATAGAGAAAACCCATGGGTAATTTACATAAGTCAGAACATAGAATAAAAGAAAAGATAAAAGGTCCACAGACTACATAATTCTTTCGATAGTACCCAATGAACTAGTTATAAAGTTCATTGATGCAACTTATATTATTCACCGTATGGAAGTAAATACATCTATCCCACGGTATAAATTTTTCTTCGTTGACTTTGACGATGTCACCTCACCCGTTTTCAGCAGCACATATGTCATTGGTATGTCTGCTATTTATTCTAATTTTAACAATACAAAATCATTACTTTAGTTTGATATTACTTTTTTTAAACTTCAATGTAAGGATTCATAATTTCTCTCTCTCTCTCTCTCTTAGATGTAATTGGTTGGCTTATCACATATAACCGTAAATGATCAAATTACTCTGAGGAAAGTGCACCACCAAAACATAATTTAATAATACAAAACAACATGTTATATTGAATTTTACATTCTTTTCTATTAAATATTCTTTTATTTTTTCTTACTATTTACAAATAAATAGTGACCAAGTATTGTCTATTACTTTGTGGAGGTGGGATAACTGAAAATTTTCCAGCAAGCCTTCTTTATAACAGGAGAAAGAAGGTTATCACAATTTTCACAGGATTGACCGTAAAGTACTACCATGGTTAGTGTACTCATTTATTGCTTCATTTAAATATTTATATTTTTAAAGATGATAATAAATTATTTTTAAATTTACTTTGCATCACAGGTAACCCTGTGCTATGCTCCTCTGTGTCATCAATATTTCATATAGATTTAGATATCCCTGAAGTTTCAAATATTCGTAGAAGGTATGAACTAAGTATGTAGTGTACTGTATTTACATTACATTAGTTTATTTATATGTTAGCTTTATTTACTTTTTTTTCTTCAAATACTTTAGTGCCGACGTAAACTCTGTGCCATCAACCTTAGAGGGTGACTCAAATAGTCTTTGGTAAAATATGCAAGTTTTCCATATTCTCCTATTTTAAAAATTAAACTTAAATTTATTTGCTCAAATCATTAATATCTTATTTTCTCATGTAGTAGTAAATTTCAAAGCGTTAGACCTCCATATCCCAAGAATAACTTTCTGCACCTCCATCAATATCTCTGTCTGTTATGTTAATGGAGCTTTTGAAGAATTATGCATCTTTATAATTGTCTTATTATGCTTTATTTTTAAAAATATCGAACTTCATGTATGAACCTTCCCTTCTGTTATGTTGTATCAACCATCTAAATATCCACATTGTCTTGCTTCATACTTATTTATTGCAAGTAACAAAAATGATGCTAACAACTCTCTACTGAACAGAATTTACTGCTACTGCTACAATCATTATGATTTAGGTGTTAACTATCTGAAATTTTGATTTACACAACATGTGAATTTGGATTTTTTTCGAGATCAAGATTTTCCTTAATGTGTAGATGTAATGAACAATACGCCTGTCTCAGTTTCCTTCCACATATTTCATCATTGCTGACCAATCTTATTAAGCATATACCTGTTTCTAATTCCTTTAATTGTTTTTACATTCATTTAAATTGAATCAAGTTTGACTTTGTTTTGCTTTCCACTATAGCTATACATTGCACATTTTATAGATCAACTGGAAACATAGAATTCTGAGTTTTTTCATACACTGTATTTTATATTTACTACCAAAATTTACTTCATGTATAATCAAAGGTTATAGTTGTTCTTGCATTTTTTTACCATTAATTTCAACTCAAACTATTTGGTCTTCTTGCCTCATTAAATTTTAGCTCTTTCATTTTATATCATTTTCCCATGTTAATTAATGATTAATTATTGAGTCATATCGTTTAGGTCGACTATATACTCTTCGTATACTTTTGGGCAAACTATAATTGAATCGCATTGACAGTCGCAAATTAAAAATTGGTAAAGAAATAAGAATAACTTTTTTATCAAAACATTGATAAAAGGAAAAAATCTAAAATGTATACCACTCATATTCTTCTCAATGCTTATAATATTTTCTTTCATTCTTACCTTCTAATTCCATATATTTCTCCCACGCCGCGAAGCGCTGGTATGCTCTAGTTTGTTAAATTAAAGGTATGCTCATACCTCTTGTGAAATAACACATGCGCCTCCTGCATTCTTGCAAAATTCACATTATGCACAAGTGGCGGTACTGTAAATTTTGCAACGAAAGGAGATATGAGCATATATATATATATATATATATATATATATATATATATATATATATATATATATATATATGAGAACGGGGAGGCTGCTGCATGTAGCAGCCAACGTGGCTGCTACCAATTTTTTTATTTTTTTTTCAAAATAAAACCATGAATATTCATCTATATATCCCTCCTACATTCTATTAAAATTTCGTCAGAAACAGAGACTCCTACGACCTCCATCCAAACATGGTCGATTTAAAAAATCCTGCGACCGTTAAAAAAATAACGTCTGGATGGAGGGCTTAGGAGTCTCTGTTTCTGACGAAATTTTAATAGAATGTAGGAGGGATATATAGATGAATATTCATGATTTTATTTTGAAAAAAAAATAAAAAAATTTGGGGAATCTGCCACATGTAGCAGCCACGTTGGCTGCTACATGCAGCAGCTTCCCTTTTCTCTCTCTCTCTCTATATAAGTGTAGAATTTAAGAGGAGGCATGATTGTAATTGTAGAGTAAAGGAAGGGCAAATAATAAAAATGTCTAAATTATATACCTCGGCAAAGAAGTCATCCTTTCCATTTTCTTCGCGCAATTCCCTTCGCCTCTCTCTCTCTCTCTCGAGTCCTCTCTGCTCCTCTTCTCCTCGCAATGGAGTACAGCTACCGCAACCGCCTCCCGCAAGGCGCCTACTCCCCCGTGTACCCGCGCATCGGAGGCCCCGCCACCGCCCCCCCTGCCTACGCCCCGCCGCCGCCTCTCTCGTCCACCGCCCGACCCCCGCAACCCCAACCCTCCCCCCCATCATGTAAGGCTCCCTCGCGATCGGATCGCCCCTCCCCGTTCTCCGATGGGAGGTTTATATGTTTGTTTGCGTTGAGATCATCTTGTCATGTCTTGCTTGCGCTATAGATCAGCTAAAGGCAGCATCTTGTTTAGATTTGCGTCAACTAAAACCTGTTTGATTTGCGTCATTTTTTTTTTTGCGGCTGTTAGATTATTTTACTCAAGAGGGAAAAATACCTCTTCGTTTAATCGAAGAAACAGGTTGGTTTTCTGTATTTTTGGACAAAGCAGTTTGGTACAAAAATGATGGCAACCACAAGTACTTCCATCGTCTTTGAGCTATGATATTTACGTAACGTCGATAAATAAAGCAAGGGAGTCTTATTGGCACAATATGATGAGAAAGATCTTTCCTTTATTTATGCTTGCCCAATATGCACCGCATAGGAGTGACGATGATTGAGAAGGAAGGTGAAGGAAATGTTAAGGGATAAACTGAGATGCATTATGTGAGAGGTTCAAGGGTTCTCTTATATAGGAGAAAAATCATTGGGTAAATTACAAAAGGATGAAACATAAATGTTGAGAAGAGGAATAAAATGAGATGGGGTGAGATGTTTATTCCATAGAGGTAGGGTCTCTTATATAGAGAGAAAACCCTTAAGAGTACAAAGGTTACGGAACCCGAAGGGTCACTGGAGGTTACGGACTTGAAGGGACACAGAAGGTTACGGAAGCCGAAGGGTCATCAGGGGTTACAGAACCCGAAGGGTTACAAATATAGATGTAAATATAATAACTCTAACAATAAAATAGAAAAATACATATAGGAACATGCTAAAGATAGTAATTATCTCAACACTCCCCCTCAAGCTGGAGCGTAGATATCAATGAGACTCAGCTTGGAACAACATCTCTGATAAGGTCCTCTTGCTAGAGCTTTTGTAAGTATATCTGCTGTCTGATCTCCGGAGCTGACATGCGTAGTAGTGATAATACCTTTCTGTATCATGTCACGAGTGTAGTGACAATCTACCTCTATGTGCTTCGTCCTCTCATGAAAGGTTGGGTTGATTGCAATGAAGAGAGCAGCTTGATTATCACATTGAAGGTGCATGGGAAGATGTACTTCTATGGTCAGGTCAGTAAGAACGGATCTGACCCACATCATCTCTGTACTAGCCTGTGCCATGGCCATGTATTCCGATTTAACACTTGATCTAGCAACCACAGTCTGCTTCTTACTCTTCCATGAAACCAGAGAATTTCTTATGAACACAGCAAATTCAGTCGTAGACTTTCTATCCTTTGGACACCCAGCATAGTCTGCATCTGCATATGCTGTAACTGAGAGAGATGTGCTTCTGCTGAAAAGAAGTCCAATACCAGGTGAAGTCTTCAAGTATCTCAGAATCATATGGACTGCATCCACGTGTGCCTGTCTGGGTTGCTCCATAAACTGACTCACTTTGCTTACTGCAAATGCTATGTCGGGCCTGGTAATAGTTACATATACTAGCTTACCAACCAGTTCTCTGTATCTTCTCTTGTCGACTTCCTCAGTATCATCATCATAGAACTTCATGCTTGGGTCAAGCGGAGTAGTAGCAGGTCTACAATCCGCCACGCCAGTCTCTAAAAGAAGATCTATAATATACTTTCTCTGGGTCATTACAAGACCCCGTTGATTCCTGGCAAACTCTATTCCGAGGAAATAACGTAAATGTCCAAGGTCCTTGGTCACAAACTGTTGACCTAGGAAGTCCTTGACATCCTGAATACACTGCTCATCATCTCCAGTAATAATAATGTCATCAACATAAACAAGAATAACTATAATACCTCTCTGGGTCTTTTGTATGAACAAGGAGTGATCAACAGTTGACCTTACAAACTCCTGCTGTTCTATCAAGTCTGAGAGCTTTTGGAACAATGCTCTTGGACTTTGCTTGAGGCCATAGATGGCCTTGTGTAACCTGCAAACTTTCTGGCACCCCCACTCAACAGCAAACCGTGGTGGCTGCTGCATGTAGACCTCCTCCTGTAGGTCACCGTAGAGAAAAGCATTCTTCACATCAAGCTGATAAAGAGGCCAATCTCGTGTCACGGCAACAACAAGGAGAATGCGTAGAGTAGAATGTCTGGCAACTGGGGAGAAAGTATCGTGATAGTCCACCCCATATGTCTGGGTAAATCCTCGTGCTACAAATCTCGCCTTATAGCGATCCACACTGCTATCCGCACGGTGTTTCACAGTAAACACCCATTTGCATCCCACGGCTGGTGTATCAATAGGAGCTGAAACAAGACTCCACATACCACGTGACTGTAGTGCAACCATCTCTTCCTCCATAGCTAACCTCCACTGACTATCTTTGAGAGCGTCCTGATACATCTTTGGTATCTGTACGACTTATAGTGCTAACGTAAATCTCCTGAAATCCTCTGACAACCTGCTCAAAGAAATTTGGGCTGCAAGAGGGTAAGTAGCACACGCCCGTTTCTGCTTTCGCAGAGCAATTGGTAGGTCAAGATCATCTGCCAAGTCCTGGACCTGTATATTTCCCTCTTGAGAGGGTATCTGCTCCTCAGTTAATTCAGTAGTGCCATCAGTAGAAATAATATGCTCATTACATACCTGAGGCATGCTGGATGATGGGTAAGGCTTGTGAGCATGACAAACAGAGCGAGATATGCGAGGAACACCACGAGGTAAGAACTGAACCAACGGAGGTGGTGGAGGTGGTGGAGGAGGAGTATGTGAAAGTGAGGAACCAACTGTAGGAGGTGGTGGCATGTATATCTCATCATTAGAGTCAGATGGAGTAAGTCTGTCACCTGTAGGAGAAAAATACATGACTGACTCAAAGAAAGTAACGTCAGCACTAACAAAATATTTTTGGCTTAGTGGATCACAGCAGCGATACCCCTTTTGGGTACGAGAGTAGCCGACAAATACACACGTGATGGCTCTAGGAGAGAGCTTGTCATGCCCTGGAGAGACATCATGAACAAAGGCAACAGATCCAAACACACGAGGTGTAAGAGAGAAGAGATCCTTCTCGGGAAACGCAATCGAGTAAGGAATCTTCTCTCCTAACATGGACGAGGGCATACGGTTTACCAGATAGCAAGCAGTAAGGACATCATCAACCCAGTAAGAATGAGGAGCATGGCTATGTATCAACAATGTTCTGGTTACATCAAGTAAGTGACGGTGTTTGCGCTCGGCAACACCGTTCTGCTGGGAAGTGTAGACACATGAGGTCTGATGAACGATGCCATGAGATTTAAGGAACTCAGAAAGATGTAAGGTGCAAAATTCCAAGGCATTGCCAGAACGAATATACTTGACATTGGCAGAAAAAAATATTTTTTATTTCATTAATAAAATACTTGATAGTGGATCCAACCTCAGACTTATTCTTCAATAAGAAGACCTAGGAAAGTCTAGAAAAATCATCTACCGCTACAAGATAAAAACGGTATCCTTGAATATCAGGAACACGACTAGGACCCCAAATGTCTAAATGAAGAAGCTCAAATAGCTGAGAACTGCTCCGACTCTGACGGGATGGAAAAGATGAACGGTGATGCTTCCCAAGTTGACATGCTTCACACTGAAAGGAGGATCTCGTAGAAATCTGAGGGATAAGATGACATAACTTCTGCAGAGGAAGATGTCCAAACCTAAGGTGCCACAGATAAGGAGAGACCGGTCCAGTAGGTATAATAGAAACACTAGCATGAGGAGGTTGGACCAGTCTGTAAAGTTCCCGCTGCTCACGGCCACTTCCAATCATCCTGCCCGTGAGTATGTCCTGAAACACAAGAGATGAAGGGTCATAGATGGCACGACAATGCAGATCCTTAGTGATCTGACTAATAGAAAGTAAATTCATCTGAAAGGCAGGAGCATATAAAACATTCTTCAGACGCATGGACGGTGTCAACTGCACCTCCCCTTGTCCTGTAACGGGTAAGTGGTCGCCATTAGCAATGACGACCCATCTGCCAGGTGGTATAGCCCTATAGGACTTTAGTTGCGTTCTGTCTCCACATAAGTGGTGAGACGCATCAGAGTCCACAATCCATTCTGTCCTGTCTACATTCGTACTACCAGTAAACGCATAGGTGATACCTGAGGAGCTCGAAGAGGCTCTGGCTGCTGTAGCAGTCTCTGTGGTGGTGTCAACACTAGGAGTCATGATCTCTCGAATACGAGAGACAATATCATCCAAGTGAGGATCGGACTGGGGAGTTGAAGTCTCTGAAGACACAATATGCTCTGTTGCTCGACCAGAAACAGGATATCCATGCTTCTGATAGCATGTATCCTCTGCATGTCCAGGCTTGCGACAATAGGTGCAGGGACCACGTTGGCGTCCACCGCCTCTTCCTCAAGGTGTGCGACCTCTGAACTGGATCGCCCCACCTCGACCACGAGAAGCGGCCATTGCTGAGGAGTGCGAAGACGTGGTTGTCGAAGGGATGATGAGTTGGCTGAGACGGCTATAGGCCTCCTCTATAGGAGGAATGGTTGCTCTAGTAAGAAGATGAATTACGTGCAGCATCATATTCTGCATCAAGTCCGGTCATGAAAACTCCAACCATCGTGGAGTTCCTATATGTCTTCTGTTGTTCAATAGACATCGTAATAGGCATGTAGCTATGAAGTTTTTCAAACATGCCATGCAACGAAGAGTAGTAGACATGCAGAGGGTGACCATTCTGCTTGGTGTTATAGATATCAAACTGTAGTTGAAGGATCTTGGTCTCATTCTTCGCCTGTGCACAAGTGGATGCCAAAGTATCCCACATTGCTTTGGCAGTGGGCTGAGTTAGAATATCATTTGTTATTTCTGTAGTGAGTGTCCCACAAAGCCAAACTCGCGCGTACGCATCATCTTGCTTCCATGAAGCATTTGCCCCCAGTCTTATCTGTTGGCTCTGGGTCTGTCGGGATGTGCTCCTTGTTGTTGCACTGCATGAGGGTGAGAAACTGCATGGACCATAACTCATAATTGGTCCCATCCATCTTAACGATAGGAGCTGGGCCTTTAAAGGCTCCGGACGAGAAGATGTCACTCTTGGTGTCTGACATGACGATAAAATAACCAACGAACAATCTTCAACTGAGGTAAACCGATATAATCGAGTCTACAGAATCATACGAAGGATCGGTTGTACGTGTATATTCATACAACCATCATTGCTAATACTTGCTTAAAATCGTGTTTCTTGTAGAAATCAGATCACATACCTATACATCGATGGAATAGTCAGAACAGGATAAGGGCCTGGAAGCGAGGGGTGCTGGGCACACAGGGCTATAGCCTCTGGACGCGATCAAGCTGCTGGGCACACAGGGCCTGGAAGCGGAGGCCTGGACTACTGGGCGCTAGCCTCTGGACGCAATCAAGCGCGTCTCGCGGCAAGCCTCTGGACGCGAGACGACAGGTTCAGCGCCCCAGCACGATCAGGCCGAGCCACAGGCGCGCAGATCGGGGCAAGACCGAGCGGCAGATGCGGTCGGGGCAAGCCTCTGGACCGAGCGACACGCCCCAGCGCGCATGCCGAGCGAGCGAGCGACAAGCCTCAACGCGATCAGGCCGAGCGACAGGCGCGCATGCGCGATCAAGCCCCAACGATGGAGCACAGGCGCGAGAGGCGGGAGGGTACCGTCCGCACGACCGAGCGCAGGCACGGAGTGTGCGGGGGGAAGGGGTGTCGGGGCACGTGGGGCGCACGAGGCGCAAAGGGCGCCGCTGGCGCGCATTGCGCACGAGTTGGGGGGGGGCAGGTGTCGGATGGGGAAGGGTTAGGGTTAGGGACGATACGAGAACTCCGGTCCAAAGGACCGTGGCTCTGATACCATGTTAAGGGATAAACTGAGATGCATTATGAGAGGCCCAAGGGTTCTCTTATATAGGAGAAAAACCATTGGGTAAATTACAAAAGGATGAAACATAAAATAGAAAAATACATACAGGAACATGCTAAAGATAGTAATTATCTCAACAGGAAAGGATTGATTGCCTTTTATTATACCTCTTCATTTAATCGAAGAAATAGGTTGGTTTTCTGTATTTAATCGAAGAAATAGGTTGGTTTTCTGTATTTTTGGATAAAGCAGTTTGGTACAAAATGATGGCAACCACATTTTAGAAAAATACCCCTTCCTTTAATCGAAGAATTAGGTTGGTTTTCTGTATTTTTGGACAAAGCAATTTGGTACAAAAGTGATGGCAATCACAAGTACTTCCACTGTCTTAGAGTTACGATACTTACATAACACCGATAAAGAAAGGAAGGATGTTCCGTTTCTCAAAAAAACAAAGAAAGCAAGGAAGTCTTGTTGGCACAGTATGTTGAGAAAGATCTTTCCTTTATGGGTTTTTATCACTTGTGCCCCTCCGAGATATTGCAATTTCAGTTATGCCCCTATATTTTTGGTAATATCAGTTGTGCCCCTCACTTCTTGCTAATCTATCACTTGTGCCCCCCAGGTTAGTGACCGTCCATCCACAGTGCAAACGGATGTTAACTTTGAGGACATAAGCGGAATTAATTTTTTAAAAAGGGTTCAATGGTCATTTTACACCCTCTTCCTCATCCTCTTCTTCTTCCTCCTCTTCCACCATCCTCTTTCTCCTCCTGCAACCTCCTCCTCCTCTCTCACCGCCCGGAATTCCTCCCCCACCCCCATCCTGCCCTCTTCCTCCGCCCCAGCATGCCCTCTCCTCTGCCCCAGTCTCCCTCCGCCCCAACCTCCCCCCCCCCCCCCCCCCGCCCCCTTCCCCGACCTCCCTCCACCCCCTGCCGCCTCTCCGCCCGACCTCCCTGCTGCCCCGACATCCCCCACCCCCTGTCGCCCCAGTCCGAGTCCTCCCCCATCCACCCCCATCGCCCCCCGCGCACAGGTCGCCCCCTTGCCGCTTGGGCCGAAGCTGACGCCTAGAACCGTTATGACGGGGAGCTCGGGACAGGGGGCGGGAGGAGGTCGGGGTGGAGGGAGGCTGGGGAGGAGCTCGGGGCGAGGGGGGGGGGTTCGGGCGGAGGGAGGCTGGGGCGGAGCTCGGAGCGGGGGCGGGGGGAGGTCGTGGCGGAGCTCGAGGCGGGGGGCCGTGGGAGGAGTTCCGGGCAGAGAGAGAGGAGAAGGTTGGAGGAGGAAGAAGAGGATGGGTGAAGAGGAGGAAGAAGATGAGTATGGACAATAATACCCCTCTTAACTGCACCAAGGTTTGAAAAAATCATGGGTAAGTCAACTCATTGACGGTCGATCTGACGGAAGGGCACAAGTGATAACAGAGAAAGAAGTGAGGGGCACAACTGATATTACCAAAAAGATAGGGGCATAACTGAAATTGCAATATCTCGGAGGGGCACAAGTGATAAAACCCTTCCTTTATTTATGCTTGCCCAATATGTACCGCACCGGAGTGATGATGATTGAGAAGGAAGGTGAAGGAAAGGATTGATTGCCTTTTATTATAGGCTCCTTGCTCCCATCCTTTACAATGATTATATTGGCAGGAACATTGTTAGTGCATATTTCGAGTGCATAGAACACACACGAAATTGCAATGTATTTATACTTTATCCCTAAAAAGGACAAGGGAACACTACCAGAGATGGGAAGACTGTCTGCCTTCCATTTAGTAGTTAATATGGCACATTATAATGCAAGTACAATACCTGTGCTGAGAGCAAATATTGCTTTCGGCGTACTGCTGTCATGTTGGATGATCACTTCATTCCTCTGATTCCTTAAGGCCCGCAAAACCGTCAACAGTTTTCTTGGAATTAGAATGGAGCTCTCCTTCAAAATCGATCAATGTTGCTGCCAAGGTGATTTGAAGAGATTTCCGAACCTGAGCAGCCATTGTGTAGATTTATATAGCTGAAGCAGAGATTTGGTCTCTGTGAATTTAGTTGCTTGTTTTCTGTTGTTATACTTGAGTTTGAGAAACTAATAGTCCTGCATTGTTGCAGCAGGACCTGGCATTAGAGTTGCAATCAAGCCGGAGTACATAATCACACCACCTGTAAGACTTCTGTCAAAACAGCTCTTTGGTTTCGCGACAAATGCTGTGAAACAGTTGAAGAATGTTTCTTTTATGTTATATACATCTTATAAAACTTTTTTTTTAAAAAGAAAGCCTGAGGGAACATTGCATTATAATGAGCGTCAGAAGCATTGTTCATGGCTTTGGTTGTGGTTTTTAGCATGCAGATTTCCACTAAAATCTTAACATTCTCAATTGTGCTCATGGCATTGCAATTTGTAAAGTTGGATTTTATTCTTTTAAGCTTTTGGTATCTAGCTTTCCTATACAAAAAATGAAGTGGCAATGGATCTGTTTAAAATATCATGGTACTTGTATATATATCCAGAAATCGAGCGTTTCTTACTTTATAAGCAGGCATTGTTACTCGTATCCATGTAATATTTGAAAATTATATTATAAGCCTATAACCCTTGTAATCAAGCAAAAATACCTATAATCCCGTTATCTCTTACACCATAATCCTTGTAGGTTAACTTCTATTTGTTTCATTAGAGCACCCTACCTTGATTGGGATACTTGACAAGAGTTGCACATGTGCACACATGCACACATGCAATTAATATTCGGAATATGAAGGACATGAACTATAATGAACTAAAAACTGTAACTAAATGCGTTACAACAAATTCCATGGTTCCCAAGAGCAGACACACAAAGAGAGGACATTTCCAATGAGCGTGGTTGTACATGGCTCATTAGCGAGCAAAGCACACGATCTCAACCATTCCCTTTTGATTTGATCATCATTTATTACACAAACTCCACACCACACCTTAGTTTTATAAAAATGACATTTTCACTGTTCCCATGTTTATGTGCATGCAAAATAAGTAATCTAGAGGATGTCATCTTTAGAAGATATTGAATATGTATGAAAAATATTCATTACGATTCTTCAGTTACTTTCTGCATGTTGCCGCAAACACCTCAGAATCGTGTGCACGGTAACTAGCTCTGCATGTGAGCAAGTACCTCACATCCATCATATCCTCCTTTCAATTGCACACAGGGTTGATTATTGGGCCGGGCTGGGCCTCGGCCTGGACCCGGGCTCGTTTATTTTTTTGAGTTTCGGGCTGGGCTGCTGCCTGAAAAAGTCTGGGTGGGCTAGCTCAACCCGATCGGGCCCGAAGTTAAACAGGTCGGGTTCATGCCAAGCCGACTCATGCTTTTTTTTTCTTTTTAAAAAACTTTTGATTTTTTTGAAAATGCTTAATCGAACAGGTGATATGGAAATGTCTTTTTAAAAAACTTTGTATTTTTTTTAAAAACTTGTGATAAACATAAGAATCCGGATAATATGACACTTTGATAAAATAACTTTGAAATGTTTGATTTTTTCTCTTAAAAAACTTTTGATTTTTTTCATATACAATTTATGTGCACTCATGTACTTGCCTTATTTTACCGATGCATTCTACTATGTGTGTTCGTGTTGCATTTCTACCAAACAGTGTGCGAGGTTTCGTTTACATTATCATGGAGATTTACTATTTCTCTGACATGTAACTGGAAAAGGAATAAGCATACAGATCAAATCGAGGACAAAAAGCATTTAGATACAAAGGTGATCAAGTGATTAAAATTTGCACTTTAGGAACATCTTACATATCATATAAAGCATTTAAACTTTTGTTGACTAAATTTGACCTTTGAAGCTCAATGAACATACACTTGCAATATAAAAATGAACATACACATGCAATATAAATTATTTGAATCATAAATTAGAGCTTGACAAATCTAAACCCATTTCAGTGGGTGAATATAAACCTGAATATAATATAAACATGAACCTGCACGGCTGCACCTGCAAAGGCTGCAACATAAATTATGGGCAATCATAAATCAAATAAGTCCAAACAACCAAAATATTCAAACAAAATAAAAAAGAGTTTCTAGTTATTACAAAAGTACAAAGTCTAGTGATAGTTTTAAAAAATAAGACATTAAAGAAGATAATCATTATCTACTCTTTTCCATTCACCAATGGGAAGAGCATTAGAAAAGTGTGAATCTCGAGACTTTGTTCGATTAAACACCTTTTGATACACCAATACTGACTGAAGCATCAAATAAGTGGAATTTCATCTTGTACAGACATCCAGCTTCAAACCCCTATTGATTGGAACACCAACTTGTTTAGCAACTTCAATGAACTCTTGATACCTTCTAGGTGAGTACTTGACACATTTCACAAGATTACGGACCTTACCAATGATATCTTTAATCTCAGACAAGCCATCTTGAACAACGTGATTCAAGATATGAGCCCAACATCTAACATGGAAAAGCTTACCATTTTGTAGAAGCATACCATTAAAAGAATATTGCTTAACAAGATTTCTCACAACCACATCATTTGTAGAGGCATTGTCAATAGTTATACTAGTCAATTTTCTAATGTTCCAATCATTCAAACAATTAATGATTGCTTGAGCAATGTTATCTCCTGTATGACGAGAAGTGAACACACTAAAACGTATGATAATCTTGTGCATTTTCCTATGATTATCAATGTAATGAGCTGCGGTGGAGATGTAATCAAGATTTTGCAATGAAGTCCACATATCAATTGTGAGGCGAATTCTCAAACTTGAATTTTTAAAGAAATCCTTCTAACTTTGATTTCTTACTTGCAAACATCTTCATGCAATCCCTCTATGTTGTGAAGCAGGAATGGATTTTATACTTTGGTTGTAGATATCCAATCCAATTTTTAAAAGTTGGATGTTCCACAATCCTAAAAGGCAGCTCACAATCCCTAACAACACCATTAAAATCTACTCTACTCCGCTCTTGATTGAACTTCCAAGTGGTGATTGTACTTCCATGTTCATAAGCTTTAAAATTTAGAATACTTTGAGATTTCAGGTGTCCTCTGAAATGAGTACAAACAATGTTGCAATAGTCGGCCGACTATCCTGAATAGTCGGTCCGACTATGCGGTGCGGGGGGGTCCCCGACTGAACATACCTCTAGTCGGTCAATAGTCGGCCGACTGGCCTGACTATTCGGTCGACTGGAGTTTGACTTTTGATATTTTTATTTTTTTCTATTTTTAATTTCAATTTTTATGGGTTCCATTTTACTACAATATCGCCACAAATGTCAAATTCTATATATCTATTATGTTGATTGGTACTTTTATCTTGGATTCATGTTAACTAATGACCATATATGTATAAAAAAATATAACAATATATGTATTATAAATAATTTTTATAATAAAAAATACAAAAACCGAATAATCCCGAATAGTCGCCCAAATACTGATTATTCTTTATTCAGTGACCCTTCCAACCGAATAACGAATACCGAATACCGACTTCTGCAACACTGAGTACAAACATCTTTTAGATGTCGCTGAAGATGTTTCGTTCCATTTTTAGCTTCATATGTTAATGGATTCCCATGATAATTGCACTTGCACATTTCTTTTTCCATTTTGAAGTCCTATTTTAGTGAGATGAAACCACACCAATGATTGAGTTTGTCTTTTATGTGTACTAGGATCTTTCTCATCAACATCTAAAGCATTCTCAATGCTAACATCTTGTTCAAACATAAAGGTTACTTCTTCCTCTATCAGGGCATTTGACATCTAAAAATCAAAATAAAATTACCTATTTAACAACCATTATCTCATATGAAAACTGAGTACACACGTCATTAAAAAATTATCTGCTGCTTTACATCTCAGCAGTGTCAGCAATGTGTTTATTTGAACAGTAAGCATCATAACCAGCGATGTCAGCAGTGTGCTTATTTGAACAGTAATCAGACTATAATATAGATTAAAGTCGACCATACTATTAAAATGTGCAATGATCATATGCTTTTCAATTAACACTACCTAATAAACATATTCTAACAACATATATACACACACACACTTCAACAACGGGATTTCTGTCGCCGAAAACTGGAAAAAGGTTCCGAACAATAATCAGAAATCTGTTCATGCACAATCCATGCTATCCATTAAATTTGAGCAAGTACATATGAAGGGTATATTAATCACATATGGGTTCACTATATTACAAAGGAAATGAAAAATATATATCCAAGGCATCCATGATCAGACAACACGGCAATAAATTTGGTGTAAGGCTGTAGATAATTTAATCTTCGTTCTCATATGTTCTGTTGTTTATTAATAACAACTACTGTTATTTGTTTGCTTCATTCTTTCTTTCGATTCGTAATGAATATCACCTTTGCGGAGTCGTCGGAGGTAGCATGGAAATGGCGAAAGTGGTGCGAATTTGGTGGAGGTGCAGATGAGTAGATTGTCGGAGACGGCGAAAGTGTTGGGAGTTGGTGGAGGTGCAGATGAGTAGATTGTCGGAGGCGTCGTCGGCTCATGGAGTCGATGGCGTTGGTGACCGACATCGGGTGGAGTCGATGGAACGCGTCGGTCGACAACGGGTGACTGAGAGCGGCACCGGCAAATCTCGACAGGCGAGGTTTTGGGAAGGGGTGGGGTGGCGGCTGGTGCCTAGTAGTATTGTTGGAGAGTAGAGATAGGGTTTGAGGGGGGTTGGGTTGGGGTGGGTCGTGAGGGATTAGGGTTAAAGTAATACATTATACATGTATATTATATAGGTTTAGGATCAGGCTTTCGGGCCAGGTATCGGGTCGGGTTTTCGGACCGAGCTTCCAGTCGGGCTCTACTCAGCCCGAACCCAGCCCATTTTGGAAAGGTATTTTTTTGGGCCTGAGCCTGGCCTGAATTTGAACAGGTTCGGGTTCAGGTCGGGCTTAACCGGCCGGGTTGCGGGCCGGGTTGGGCTAGCCCGGGCCAATGCTCCCTAATTGCACATATAAGAGATTGAGCAAGCGGGCCTCCAGTAGCCATCCAGATTAGATCTCGATATCGGGGTAGGCCTGCTTGAGGACCTTGAAGATGCAGATCTTGTAGGTCTTGATGCTCTTGGTCATCATCTTCTTCTTTTTGTCTGAGAATGCATCCTCCTTGAAGAGATGCTTTTACCTTGAGCCTCTTCTCGGCGGAGGTGGATCCTCCATGGCAGTGGTAGTCATGACGATGGCAGGCTTCTTCCCAGCAGTCTTCTCCTGGACTTTGAGGGGGCATAGGGTTTGTGGATTAAGGTGAATCACTTTTTATTCTAATTTGAGAGAAGAAAAGAAATCGTTAATTGATATTTAATTGAGGAGTAAAATCGAGTGAAGATTAGAGGGATGAAAAGAAGAAAATGAATAAAATATTGGGATTTTTACCCGGCAGACCCTATAAACTTTGCCAATCACCTCCACAACCTTTGAAACAACCTAATTCCCCCCTCGACCCCGTAAACTTGCCAACTCTTACCCCATGAACCCTCCGGATAATATGTTTTAAGCCCATGGGGGTTCTTGGAGTAATTTACAGGGTCGATGGGGTAATTACGTTGTGCAAAAGGTCGTAGAGGCATTTTAAAATGTTTATAGGGTCTGCTGGGTAAAAATCCCAATAATCTGATTTCTTTGTCTGTGTAGAAACAATACAGATTCTTCATGGTCCCTATTATTACTGCATATGCAAATTAAAGCTAAATATACGATAATTTTTTACACAGTTGTAATCTTTCCTACATGCAATAAGCGGAACTTGGGTGCGATCATACCAGCATTAATGCACCGGATCCCATCAGAACTCCGAAGTTAAGCGTGCTTGGGCGAGAGTAGTACTAGGTTGGGTGACCACCTGGGAAGTCCTCGTGTTGCGCCCATTTAAAAGAGTGTCAAAAAAAAAATAAGCGGAACTTCTGAAAGCCTTTGGTATATATAGTCTTCTTTTCCTTCTAGCAATGTATAAGTTTCTGCTTTTGTTCTAATATTTTTGCAGCCTCAGTTGACCCCACTAATGGCAGAGGTACCTCGAAGTACATTCCAGTTTGATTTTGAATTTGAAAGGAAAGTGCTGGCAGAGGCAGAAAAAGATGGTTCAAACTGGTCTAGAATTGCAGCCGAACACCCACCACCTAGAACTGGGCCATCAAATTCCGCCACCGTGGTATGATTATGATGTTTAAAGAAACTGTATTTCATGCTTTAATTTTGTGTGGATGATGATCTATATGGTAAATAGTGGTTCATATCGATTTGCAATTATATTCTAAACCCTAATATGTCGAATAATTTATATTGAAGCCATGGACGCATGATTTCTGCCTCACTTTGCATCTTCACCTGTAAAAAGTATAAAGTACTAGTGTGGTGAGCCAACCTTAAACATCAATTCCAATATGACTCCTCTCTTTGATTTTCTCTAAGAAACATCTCATTTACTTCTCTTCTACCATTATTTCGTCCTTCAACTCTCTTCACCATGATTTCCTCACTCCCTTTCTTTATCTCTCTTATTTGCCTCATCCTTCTTTCTCTTCAACCCACTCGCTAAAACACCAGCTGGTATAATTTCCCTCGTCAGCTTCCCTGTTATACTGCAAGAATACGGTCTGCTTCAATTATAAATTGGCTGGAGGAGTGATGGCATCCAAGAAGCCTGTTTATTAAGATGGGCTACAATCAACTGCATGTGTCACTCGGTGGTGGCGGCAATGTGTGGGATGGGCTTATTCGAGGTGGCTTTCAGTCAGTACCCGTTGGCACTGTTGTGAAAGTCATCCGACAAGGCAGACTAATCAGTCCAACTAGTTGAGTCGGGGATAGCCGACTTGACTAGGCCTAGTCGGCCATTAGTAGGTCAACCCGACTAATCGGACCGACTTTTACATAGGCTTTTGTGTTTTTTTAAGGCAAACTTATTCTAATATTCTTATTGTTATATTTAAAATCAATTATTTCCTTTGTTTCATTATGATAGTATAGAAAATGTACAAATCTATGCAAATATATAAGAATAGATGTATGCAAAATGATTTATATTAAAATAATTAAAAAAAATCAAAATCGACTAACGACCGACTAAATCCGATTAGTCGCTCGACTGCCGATTAATCCTTAGTCTGTGGCCTCGTCGACCGATTACCGACTACCAATTTCTGCAACCTTGCCCGTTAGCAATCCCTAAACTCAAGTACTTCCATG
Organism: Ottelia alismoides; assembly: GCA_037367405.1. NCBI lineage: Eukaryota > Viridiplantae > Streptophyta > Magnoliopsida > Alismatales > Hydrocharitaceae > Ottelia > Ottelia alismoides. The sequence continues at coordinate 614,478 of JAZKJV010000093.1, read as the reverse complement.
GCGTTGTGTAGGTGACCTGCTTGATGCGTATGGTTGGGTTTCTAATTTGATTACCATGTAGCTCTATTTTCCCCTTTGGGGATGGGGAGGAGATGATTAGAAATTGTCGGATTGGTAAGAGACGTATAGGAAGAAAGGCGCACTAGTCCTATTACAAATGGGTTGTGTTCAAATCAAGTTTCGAGTTGAGGGATCATGTTTAGACTTTTGAAGTTCAGGAAACGTATTGAACTTAGTAAAATGTTATAGGAAACGTATTGAAAGCATGGTAAGAGACGTATAGGAAGGAGAAAGGCGCACTAGTCCTATAACAAATGGGTTGTGTTCAAATCGAGTTTCAGTTGAAGGATCGTGTTTAGACTTTTGAAGTTCAGGAAACGTATTGAGAGCATGCATCGCTTAGTAAAATGTTATTTGAAACATTCTAAAAGCCGAACAAGGGAGCCTGCATTGCAGCACACTCGCTGGATACAATGTCAGATGTTTAACTTGGTTAGATCATGTACTTAATCAGTCTACACGCATGCACATGGTTACCTGTCCCACCAATTATGGACATTGGAAATGCTCTTTGATCTCAGAAGTTAGTCTCTTGCATATTCTCTCTATTATGGCCTTTTTACCTTCTTGTTCTGTATTTTACGCTAATTGATGGAGTATATGCTGCATCAATTTGTGGTTCCTCCTTGACGTGAGCGTTGTTTCTTTCCTGTGTTGGATATCATGTAATGTAAATATCTGTAATGCAATCTAGCTTTATCATGTTCGAGATCCTCTACACAAGATCCGTCTTAATGCTTTCCTATATTTCTTTGCTCTGCAGGCTCCATCTACAACTGATCCTGTGGTGAACAAGTACCTAAATTTAGGATTAGGCTACGAAGCTGTGTCTATGGCGGTTCTGAATTATGGCGACAATAATGTGAAGGTATTGTCCTTCAGTCCAACACGACGGTACCCGTGAATAAGTTGATTTTTTTCGGAAGAGTGGGAATATTATATGATCTTGCCAGATTGTATAAAATTCAAAATCAGTATTATGGATTTCTGGCAATAACTAGATCAACCAAAGTGCACAGTTTTTTCGATGCTCAGTTACGTAGAAATGCCACACTGGTTGTTCGGGTTTTATGTTGCTTTAAGGGGTCTGCGTTTATGGTATCTGATTTCACAACTATACAAATGCACGGAGTTCTGATTCAGCTGCGAAAATATGCCTGCCAATCGAACTGAACTCCTTGAACATTCGTCGAGAGAGTGAAATTTCGGTTTCTAGCACTTTGGAATAATGTACAACACTGATCCTCTCGTGCCAAATTCTGTTATAGGTTCGGGAGTTTGTAAATGGCTTCAACACGCTGCGCGAGATGGGATTTCCGGCCAAGAGTGTCGGCGAAATCCTGGCCATGTACGACAATGACACGGACAAGGCACTGGCACACCTCCTTAACAGCTCTTCTTGAACTCTGCATGGCGTCGATGGGAATGGTTGTGCATACTTTACACCTACCGATTCGCGTCTGGCTTGTGATGTAGGTATGCAGAAGTTGAACACAGATCTTTAATCTCTCTTGTTTAATATGTTGGTGAAATGTTTGGGTTATCTATTGTATGCCAAGATTTGTTATGTAGACGGATGACTGAGATGCACATTCCTTTGCATAGCACAGCTGAACGGCTGTGATTGGCATTCTATTTTTAGAATGTTTTGGTTCAGGGACGGCTCTTGTTTGATTCTTGATGCCATACGTAATGTTACGTACATATGTATACCTACGCGTAATACGCACTGTACCGTTACACATGTATCATTTTAATAAAAGGGTTTTTTACGGTTACGGTCCTTTGATATCCTATAATTACAGTTTTTGCCTTCATCTTTTTTGCAATAACACTTGTGCTCCTGAATTCTTGCAAATTCAGTGTTAAAGATAAAATAGGGCATAAGTATAATTATAGAAAGGCGATACTCCTGATCTTGTAAGAATACAAGGGTATATATGTTATTACAAAAAGGTGGGGATGTGACTGCAATCTTGGAGGGCACAATTGTAAAAAATCTTTTAATAAAAATTACTAATACCTGCAAGCCTATGTATGGACCTATTTTCATATGTATGCACCTATGTTCCTATATATGTGCCCACATAGGGCTGATCCTGTGTGAGTCAAAAACTGTAAGAAGCCGTTCGGTTGGGGGGTTATCTTCCACGTTAAGTGTGTTACCCTTAAAAACTCATATATCTAACCCACTAGTGGGTCCCACTCTCTCTCTCTCTCCACCAAAAAATATATTATACCATCATATCATTTAAAAATAATAAAATACTCAACTTCTATCCATTATTCCTAACTTTAATACAATCACATCACAACAACTACTCACTTTTTCAAATTTCAATGCAATCATATCATAATAACTACCTACTTTTTCAAATTTCAATACAATCAAATCACAAACCCTCACTACCATTAACCCACCAACTAAACACCAAAACAAAAAAACGAGTTATCCTCCCCCGGATAACCCACGAACCAAACGCACCCTAAGAGCATGGGAGCAGTGAGTCTAGACCATTAGATTCTGTTTATCACACACTGGTTGATTGGATGATGAGAGATGAACAGAACCTAGTGGTCTAGACTCACTGCTCTCACACTCTCACAATTTGTAGCTCTCACATGATCAACCCTCTGTACGTACATATATACACATACCTACGCATGCACGATGTACATACATGTGCATGCACAACGTCATGGGATTTAATCTGATTTGTGATGTCAAGAAACATATCAGGGTTCAGGCAAAAAAAAGGAAAATAAAATTAGTTAGGGCCCGTTCGGTAGGAGAATAAGCAGGAATAAGGATGGGGAATAAGGGGAATAAGGGTCTATTCTCCGTTCGGCTGGAGGATAAGAATAAGGAGAATAAGGTGAAATAAAGGTAGGTAAGGTGGGATAAAGATAGGAATAAGAGTGAAATAAGATGAAATAATAGGGAATAGTCGTACCACGGGGAAGCGTGTTGGGGGCTTATTCCCCTTATTCCATTCCACCTTATACCCCAAACGAACAGGGCCTTAGTGTATAAGAATTCAATAAAAATGATGCATACATTCTCGTACATACATATGTCCTACCACATACCAACTATTGAAATATAAGATTTCTTATGGGTCTCGTCAAAATAAAGTGAAGGTTTCAATGGGCTAAAATAGCTTGATAAACTTTCTTTGATCAAAGTCATTATGCGTATAAGATAGACACAATCGAAGATTTCCTTTCAAATCCTTAATGAATCTAATCGAATCTCATTATCCATGGTCGAACCAAACCTAAGCGGAAAACTCCAATCCTTGACGACAATAAGCAAACCAATTTGAAAATAAGTTCGCTTGGATCTAGTTCTGAATGAGATCTCAATTCCGCCTACAATTTCATTAGATATTGTACAACTAGAATCCACCTTTTTTTTGACTTGGTTCCTTCATCCTTGTGAAACCTGACCAGATTTGAGCATGATACATTTTGGATTTCTTCTATTTATTGGGAGAACACAAGTACTCCCATGCGGATCCATGAAACAATTCTAAGAAATCTTTTCCCATTCGGAAGATGAAAGAACAAAACAATCAAAATATTAATATTGGAAGATTGAAAAAATTAGTTCAATGTCTCATTTATGGATATGGAATTCATATGTATAGGAAGAAAGCCTCCATCGAATCGAGGTTTTTTTTCTTTCGACCATGTTAAAACTGTTATTACGAGATATAAGGACAACTAATACAAGCAGATTTACTGCATCTTTGATCGTGAAATATATGTACATACACCTACACCTATAAGACAATATAAATTACCCCACAAGAGAATATATTAATAAAAAGGGAGCCAAAGAGCGTTCTAATAAAAAAGAGGGGAGAAGAGAGGGGCTAACACTACCATGTTAGCTCAACCACAAGAAAATCACGAAAAAATCTCTCCATCGCCGAAATCTAGGGCCACCTGCGAAGAGAAGACAATCACCCCAAATCGATTCCTCAGTGGCAAAAGGGTTAAGGCGGAGAGCTTTCCCCTAAAGAACCTGAAAAACAGTCAGAAGAGAGCCAAAGGAGACACAAAATTCACAACAGATTTCAATAATTTATATAACTAAAAGAAAAAATCTTCATATGATTTTATTGATTTGGAGAAGGCTTATGATTCTGTCCCACAGAAATATTGTGGAGAGTTTTGGAGAAGAGATAAGTATATATCCTATACATTAACCACATAAAGGATATGTATGATATGGCTTCATCTTGTGTAAAGATCCAATCTCGGAAGACTGACTATTTTGACATCAACATTGATTTGCATCAAGGTTCAACTTTGAGTCCATTTCTTTTTACTTTGATATGGACGAGTGGACTAGTCACATCCATGATGCGATACCTTGGGTTATGTTATTATGATATTGTGTTGATCGATGAGATTAGAGATGGAGTAAATGAGAGACTTGAGGTATGACGACATGCATTAGAGACTAAAGCATTTCATATAAGTAGGATCAAGACTGAATATATGGAGTGTACTTTTGATAGAAGTAATGGTGAATGAATCGAGGCAAAGATCGATGCTGATAATATTAAGAAGAAATATTCTTTTAGGTACTTGAGATTTTATTTTGCAACACGATGAAGAGATTGATGGAGATGTTTAATAAATGCAGATTGGTTATAACAGAGAGGAGCCTCTACTATTCTATGTGATAAAAAAATCCCTTTAAAAATCAAAAGTTTTATAAAGCAACTGTGAGACCTGTTATGCTCTATGGATCTGAATATTGGCATGTGAACCATAGATATATGCAGAGAGTGACAGTAGTAAAAATGAAAATGATAAGTTGGATGCGTGGACATACACGCAAAGATTGGATTCAGAATGATGCAATAAGAAGGAAAGTTGGTGTAGCTCCGATCGAGAATAAGATGAGAGAAAATCGGTTAAGCTGGTTTGATCATTTGCAAAGGAGGTCTGTTGATGCTCCGGTTAGAAGATGCGAGTTTTGGTATGTTGAACTGGTTAAGAGAGGACTGGAAATGCCCAAGAAGTGCTGGAATGAGATTATCTGAAGGGATCTTAGTTTTTTAGATTTACGCTCGAGAATGATCCAAGATAGATCTGAACGGAGTCAAAGAATTCATATAGCCGGCCTTACTTAATGTGGGAAAAGGCTTTATTGTTGTTATCTCTACATGTGCGATTGCATCTTTCCTTCTGACAGAAACCAAAGAATAGTGAAGGTCCACATCGAAGGATTCCATATTTAAGATGTTCGTAGATTCTCATGTGAAACAGAAGGCATAAGCAAAGTTTGGTCTCTAGAACAACAATAATGTGGATGTTGTATTCTTCCAATCAAAAGGCTGATACATGTGAGTGTCACCCAAAATTGGAACCACATCTTCAAGAAATATCGAAAAATTAAAAATGATGCCGCTGCAATGGCGTAGGGGCAAGGTGGAGGAACATGGGAAGTGGCGGGCATGGAGCGGGGTTGAGGCATGATCCAGAAGGAGACAAGTACCTGGTTCTACCCATGGGTTTTCCACTAGGTCGCAAAGGCTGAGTAGGTCAACATCTTATGTGTATCCATCCAGATATATTTTCACAGATACCTATGAATTTATGGCCCGAATATATTGAACACCCATGCTACTTAGTTCTTCTTCTTGTAGCTTACCCCATATTCGTGGACGGATCTAGAGGGGGGCATGGAGGGGCACATGCCCTCCCTAGATTTTAGGATACCACATTTGTATTATTGATATGATATTATAATTATAATGCTAATGAGGCTGCTCCCTGGGAGGAGCCAACGGGCTGCTCCCACCCACATTTTCTCCCAATTTTTTTTATTTTTTTGGAAAATAAAATTTTATATATTCAACACTATATTCCTCTAACATTCTATTAAAATTTCGTCAGAAAAAGAGACTCATACGACCTCCATCCAAACATGGTCGATTTAAAAAATCCTGCGACCGTTAAAAAATGACGTCTGGATGAAGGACTTAGGAGTCTCTGTTTCTGACGAAATTTTAATAGAATGTTAGAGGGATATAGTGATGAATACACAAAATTTTATTTTCCAAAAAAATAAAAAAATGGGGAAAAAAGGGGTGGGAGCAGCTCCATTGGCTCCTCCCAGGGAGCATACTCCTTTTCCCTTTTCTTATACTAAATGTACTTATAAACTTAAAAATGTGGGTCTCCCTCCTCAAATTTAGATTTACTTTATCATCTCTTCAATATCTCATCTCGTGAAATCTCTTTCCATGCATATCTTCTCAATCTTCTCTCTTTCATTGTAGAATATCTCTTACATTGTCAGTCGTGATTTAAAAAATCATACTGGAGTGGTTGGTCAGATTGGTTGGATTAGATAAAACCCTCGATCTGATCATCAGCTTGACCGATTCCATGGAAGTATAATTAGAAATTTAAAAATTAAGTTTGAATATTAGTCATGTCTGATCGAAGTGGATCAATTTGACTCGGATCGAACTGGTACGAAGAATTTAGATATTATTAATTATCGATAATGATTCAACATGCACCCATGCTAACTACTAGATGTTTGGGTCTTTAGTGGGTCTATTAATAGAAATTAATCATTTTTCCCGGACTCCTTGTCATTCTAGTTATTGACAATGGAAAAAGAAATAAAATTAAAGATACAAAAAATGACAAATTTCTTCCCCCACTCATCCTTTTTTGGTTGTTTAGTTTAGTGTGGGAAAGAAAAAAAAGATCTTCTATATCACATCGAGCAGATCTAAGATCAAATTTGGGAGAGTAGAAATGTTGCAGGTATAAAGCGGTCTCCCCACAAAATCATAGAAGATACTTAAATGACATATTGGAATTAAGATAAGAAAAAATGAATTGTATTTTTAATTATTACATTATAACGATAAAAAAATATTTTAAGTGCTCGGATATTATACACACACAGTTTTCAAGGTAATATCGATTCCACCAGTATGAATGGTAAATTAAGCTTGATCAAATTTTTTGAGATTGATACAAATGATGAAGTCATGAATTCTCCAACCTGTTTGACCTAACAATTGAACTCGATTAAAGACCAAACCAGTGACTGAATGGTTCACCGTCCGGTCTGGATTTTAAAAACCATGTTCTCATTATTTCTATATACATCTCTCTATCATCCTCTCTAACTCATATTTTTCTCTCTTTCACTAGTTGCGAAAAAAGGAGTGTTAATACGAAAGATAATTTACTTTATGATTTTATTTTTTTATATTAACTCTATTTTGACTCCATGCTCAATGTGTAAATTTAAATATTTGTGTAGAATTGTTCAAAAACCTTTTTAGATTTTTTATATGGAAAAGTTTTAAAATCTTACTGTAATATATGATTTGTTCACATTTTTATTTGATATGCATGTATATGATGTTCAATCTTGCGATTTTATTGATTTGTAATAAAATAGAGATATTTTTCAAAACATGAAAGTAGAAATCTCGAACGTGTGTCAAGATCACAACGAGTTAAAAAATTTAATCAAATTATTAATTTTTATCTTACATTATAATTACTCCACATTTTACTTAGTAATATTATAATCAACATATAAATAAATGTTCGACTTTGTGCCCCTTCGATAAATAATTTCTGACTCCTTCTCTGCCCATATTCCTTACCCCTAACCAAATGCATTGTGCATAATGGATGGTGGGAAATTGTTAGGAAGCTTTAATAAATGATTTGCACCATATTTAGCATTTTTTGCAGTAAGATATTTTTCATGTGGTATTGATTGATAACCTACCTAAAACATAAATGATAAAACAATACTAATATATAAGAGGTTGGGGAGCATGCACCAAGGTGCATGTAACCTTACATGCACTGGTACCGTAGACACCGTATTTTTATTTTTTTTTGAAATGAAATCATGTGAGATTTAGATCACCATATATCACCATGCTGTCATTAAAAATTCAACTTAATTCGCGACTCCTAAGCCATCCATCAAGACTGTGAAACGTTAACGGTCTCAGAATTGCTGAAATTTATCTGTCTAGATGAACACATTAGGAACGTTTGTTTTACACGAAACTTGGAACACTATTCCACTAATAGTTCTAAGTAGATCCCCAAAGGGTTTCGTTTAAAAAAATGGGCTTTTATAGTACCAATGCATGTAAAGTTACATGCACCTTGGTGCAAGCTCCCCAACCTCAATATATAATATGATAAGATTCACTGACAAATATACATGGGAGGTATGATCCCATTTAAAGTACTTTCCTCCTTGAGCTCATAGCTTATCAATGATATCTGATGGCAGAGATTAATATATAATATATAAGTTCTTATGCATTGAATGATCATGGTCCAGTATGACATGACAAATATTTTAAATGGATATTGGTTCCTATCGGCGATATTGATGTTTTGGATAGGGATTTTATCACTTGTGCCCCTCCGAGATATCGCAATATCAGTTATGCTCCTATCTTTTTGGTAATATCAGTTGTGTCCCTCACTTCTTGCTATTTTATCACTTGTGCCCCTCGGGTTAGTGACTGTCCATCCACAGTGCAAACAGACGTTAACTTTGAGGATATAAGCGGTATTAATTTTAAAAAAAGGGTTATAGGGTCATTTTATACCATCTTCCTCATCCTCTTCTTCTTCCTCCTCTTCCCCCATCCTCTTCCTCCTCCTCCGACCTCCTCCTCCTCCCTCTCCGCCCCCGCCCCTGCCCCGTGCCGCCCAGCTCCGCCCTAAGCTCCCCGCACCTCCTCCCAGCCCGTTGCCCCCGCCCCTGCTTACCTCAACAACTCACAGCGTCAGGCTACGAAGGATGTCGCTACCATTGCCGTTCTCCATGTCATTCAAATCCTCAACGAGCCCACTGCTGCGGCCTTGGCATATAGTCACGACAACAAGGACCGCCACCTCCCCTGCTCCCCCTCCCCCCTGCCCCGCACCGCCACCTCCCCTGCTCCGCACCGCGCCCGCGCTGCCTGCGCGCACGTGCGCTGCCCGACCTCCTCCCGCAACCACGCACCTCCCCCGACCCCTGTCGCCAGCCCGCACCTCCTCCACAGCCTCGCACCTCCTCCCCAACCCTCCTCCTCGTTTGATTTTATTCTGACCATAATACCCCTCTTAACCACACCATGGTTTGAGTAAACTATGGTTATTTCAATTTTTTGACGGTCAATCTGACAGAAGGGCACAACTGATGACGGAGAAAGAAGTGAGGGGCACAACTGATATTACCAAAAAGATAGGGGCATAACTGATATTGCGATATCTCGGAGGGGCACAAGTGATAAAATCCCTTTTGGATATGATTAAGGATCATTTACTCGTATAGCCTATATGTGTTTTTAAGGATGATGCATGAAGTTGTACTGCATGTTCTTTTTGGAGATGGTCACCTCCTAGTATTTCTTTGTACCTTCTATTTTTTATTGCATAGTGAATCTTTCTTATCCCCTGGTTTTAACCCTTCTTTGGAGGAAAATTTCTGTATAAATATGTGTCTCTTGTGTGACTGCTTTGTGAATTATTTTGTGTGGATCAATTATCTACAATATATGTGACCTCTTATTTTAATTATGGGTTTGACCTAGCAAGTAATAAGTTCTCTTAGAAAGAAAAAATGTTGAGATATTGGTTATCAATTATCCATTCTTTGTATTTTTATTTCTTTTTGTTTACCGTACATAATTTGTCCAATAAGTTTCTCCTCTAAGAGAATCCTAGGGCCTTATGAATAAACAACTCTTTATTTTCTCTCCACATGGTATCAGATTGATGGTCCTAGATCAGAGTTTGGTACCCTATGCCTTAACCCCACTCGTCATCCTTCCTCCTGCACGCATCGCCATCTCTCTCTCCTCTACGCACCACCACTAGCCCCCACCCCCTCTCAAAGTCACCACCAACCCCTAACATCCTCTTGGAGAGCTCTTGTGCCATCTCAATGGCCCCAGTGGGCTGCAACATCATTGCCCAGTCCTATACAGTTGCTGCCCATGCCATCCATTGGCCATCGATTGGCCTCCTATAGGCACCCTCGGAACCTTCTAATCCTCTCAAGCACCACCCTAACCTATTATGCGGTATAATTTAGGCTGGAAAAGGTGATTTCAGACCAATAAATCACGTTTTCCGGCCTTAACGTGAATCAATGATTGACGGGGATGGTTGTATGAGTCTACACACAACCAAGAATCCTCTATATGATCGTGTAGACTCGCTCGGATCGGTCTACTACCCTAGTCGAGTTCTGTTTCGGTCTCCTTTTTTTCATCATGTCAGAGAACAAGTGTGGCACCTTCTCTTCGTTTGATGAATTCAAGAGTCTGACTCCCATCATGAAGATGGATGGGGCCAACTATGGATTGTGGTCCATGCAGTTCTTAACCCTCATGCAGTGCAATAACAAGGAGCACATTCTGACAGATGGATAAGACTGGAGAGAATGCTTTGTGGAAGCAAGATGACGTGTATGCGTGTATTTGGCTCTCTGGTACTCTTACCACATAGATCACAAATGACATTGTGAACCAGTCTGCCATCAAGGCTATGTGGGATATATTGGCACATGTGACCAGGCGAAGAATGAGGCCAAGATTCTTCAGCTACAGTTCGATATCTACACAGCTAAGCAAAATGATCGTCCTCTGTATACATTCTACTCTTTGCTTCATGACATGTTCGAGAAGCTTCACATCTTCATGCATGTGACCACATCTACTGAGAAACATATGACATACATGAACTCCAAGATGGTCGGAGTTTTTTGGTTGGTCTTGATCCTAAGTACGAGGCAACATACACACAGCTTCTTACAGTTGCATCCAAACCTCCCATGAAGGAAGCATACAACCGCCTCATCAGGATTACTGTCCCACCACCTTCCACCACATAGACCTCCTCAGCGATGGCTGCATCTCATGGCTTGGGAGGTTCTACCCCATTCAGAGGGCATGGTCCCCGTGGCAGAGAAGACGGACGCCAACGTGGCCCTTGCACCGATTACAGTCGTCCGAGTCATTCTGAGGATACATGCTATCAAAAGCATGGATATCCTGCATTTGCTCGTGTGGTCGAGCAGATTAAGCTTCCAAATAGTTTGACTCCTCATACATATTCGCTTCTTGATGACATAGTCTCCCGTTCGAGGGAGATAACAACTCTTGTTGATGACACCACTACATATGCCTTGGATGTTGTAGTCGCTGCCACAGCTTCTTCAAGCTCCTCAAGTATAGCATATGCTTTTACTGGTTGTAGTAGGTGATAAACACAGATTATCGTAGGTCTAAAAAGTATGTCTCACACAAGGCGGAGACAACCGAGGTCGCTGCGGTGACCCACAATAAAATGTATTTAGTCAACAATTAACCCACACTACAGATCAACAATTAGAAATAAATGTGGAGTTAAAATTTATTTTTAACTCTGCACAAAAGATGTATAGGACAAGTATGCAGAGAGTTCGAACACAGGGAGCAAACAAGGTAGAACAATCAAATGTGTGTGTGTGAATGTGAGTGATGTCTACACTATGCAAGCAAATATTTTTGTGGGTTTTTATTTTTTTTTAAATTTTTTGTATTTTGATTTTTAATTTTCTGATTCTTATAATTTTATATTTTATATTTTTTCTTTTTCAATATTGGAATATAAAGACAATGTAATTAAAAGAGAAGATAGAATATTAATAAAAATATGCAAAAATAACCAATAACTCAGAAATAAAAGGTTTTTGGTATTTTTATAATTTTTTACTGTTTTTGTGATTTTTGGGTATTTTTCAAACTGTTTTTGGTATTTTTAAATAACAAAAAAAACCAAAATAGTGAACAAGCTACTGGCTGGGGGTAAAATGGAAATTAAAAATAACAGTCAGCCACCAACATTTTTTAAAATAATTGTAAAATAATGAGGATAAAAAGAGGAATCTACAAAACCTTAATTTACAATTTTTGGATTTTCTATAATTTTCTAGATTTTTTTTGAAGTTTTTAGGTATTTTCAAATTTTTAAGGTTTTTCTTTTGAGTTTTTTTAGTGATTTTTGGACTAACACTAAAATATGATAAAATAGACAATAGGGATTTTTTTGGAATTTTTCTAGGTATTTTAATATTTTTTTGGTATTTTCTAAGCCAGACAGTAGGCAAAAAGCAATGTTTTTGATTTTTAATAAATATAGAAATGACACAAAATAAAAACCAAAAATGGCGTTAAAATACAAGAACACAGGAGCTTAAGTTTAAATTTTGAGAATTTTTCGATTTAAAATGAGGCTCCAAATAAATAAGACAAGTTCACAAAAATATCACAGCCTAGCAGTGGTATATCTGCAAATATCCAAAAGTCCAGGAGCATACATGCAATTTTTCACAAAATATTGAACTGAATATCTAATTTACAGGACCAAACATGAATTACAAAAGCCGCAGGGGTGTTGCAGCAATTTTCCCACCAGGGCGCGTGACTTGCACGCGTCTGGCGAGGACTAAAAAGGAATTTCCACAAAATCCGAGGGCTTACATGCAATTTCTCCAAAAATTTAACACTTAATATAAAAAATCTAGTACAAAAACGAAATACTAAAAAGACCGAGGGCCTCAGTGCAAAATGCCCGCACCTCACGTGTACAGGTCACGTGAGGTGACGTGGCAGAGGACCTATGTGTAAATAAAATAAATACGAGGGTTTTTTTGCAAAGTTTACAAAACTTTTACACTACAAACGAATGTTTTTGAACTAAAAATTAAATACAAAAGGCGCAGGGGTTGAGATGCAAAATACCCCTGGTGTGTGGATCCAACGGCTGCAGATCTTCACTTATACACGTGGCGTGAATCCAACGGTCGATGACGCTTCGCGTGGACGGCAGAGATTAGATCGTTTGAAGACGATCTGACGGTGGAGATGCGACGCGATCCAACGGATGCTGCTCGACCTGGGACGCTTCCAAGATCCAACGGTGGAGAGACTACGAGGAAGAACTACGAAGAACGCCGGCGAGGACGAACTCCTCCGTCCCAGATCTTCGTCCTCCGGCGATGGCAAGGCTTCAAAATGGTCGTGGAGAGTCATGGGGTCCTTCTCTTCCTCCCGGGGGCTTCGAAAGACCTCGGTGACGGCCGAGGCACTCGCACGCGGTCGGCGGAGCTGAAGGGCTCGGCTGAGCTCCGGCGAGTGCCAAAATCGAACCCAGGCGCTAGTCAACGCGCTTTGACCCTGCAAAAAGGATTAGGAGGTCCAGGGCAAAATGCCTAGACCTTAGGTGGACAGAATCAAGGCGAAAAGCGATGCGGCGGTGGTTGGCCGGAGGTGCGCTCCGGCGAGGGGATGTGATTTGGCGAATTAACCGATGGAACTCGAAATTTCTTGAGGGCTTATGATCCTAAGACTAAGGCTAACCTAATGAACAAGAAAGAAAGGGGTGGAGTGGTCCTCAATGGCCGGAGCCAGAGGAAGAAGGGTACCTCGACCGCCGGTATTGCGGGAGGTGGTGGAGACGCCTCCGACCTCTATCGTCTTGGCTGAATGGCTTGCGGTGGAGCTGTCACCTCCAGGAAGCTCGGGAGCACAAAAGGGGCGACGAGGGGTAGACCGAAGGGACTCAATTCGAATTCGAAGTTGGAGGGTTCATTTTATTTGGTTTGACCTCGAGCTGCAGGGGCTCAAAGAATGAAAGATCTGGAGCGCCTCAGTGATCCTCGGCCCAAGACAATCGCATGGCGGGGTAGACCAAGGATCGAGGCTCGGATTTGCAGAAGGATTCATCACGAAAGAATGCAAGGTTCAGCCGCGAAAAAACCAAGAAGTTGGCTCAAAAACCAACTTCTGACACGGCCCAGGGGGGAAGGCGACCAGTTGACCGGGGTCAACTGGGGGCGCCACCTGGTTGGTCCACGTGGACCAACCAGGAAAAACCCTAAAAAAATATTTTCTAAAATCATTTAAAAATAGTAAATGGCATTATTAATTTATGATTATAAAATAAAAAATATTCATGATTTTATGTAGTATTTTATGATGATTTTTAATTAATTTTATGAGGTATATTTTAATGAGTTTACTTTTTAGCCCTTTATAGGTATAATACCTATATATTTTAGTCTTTGTTTTTATTCTGTGTATTTTAATTTTGTTATTTTTATTTATTATATTCTAAAATTATAAAATACTTTTATATACTCAAATATATTTTTATTTCATTTTTCTGATATGTTTTGTATATTTAATAAAATATAAATATGTATTGTATAGGTGTGTACATAGGTCTAATACCTAGGTATTGTATATATGAATGTTTCTATTTTGAATTCTCTTTGCATTTTTATTCTGATTTTAATGCACAAATATATTATAAGTAATATTTACATAATTATAAAAAAATATAAAAATACAAAAA